>JAQZBX010034281.1:0-25057 GCA_029593785.1 Cabassous unicinctus
TGACCGGCCTGCCCCGGGCAGAGTGTGAGTACCTGGGACGGGAGGCCCAGGAGAACGCCGCCCGGCAGCTGGGGGCTTCGGACCGCTTCCGGAAGCAGCAGTGGAGGCTCTTCCAAGATCTCCTGGAGCAGGAAAAGCAGGTGGGGACTTCTCGAAGGCAGCAGGGTCTGGAGTCAGTGTGTTTGGAAGCTAGGAGGAATCCTGAGAGGTCTTGTTTAGCCAGCATCCCCTGTGACTGTTCTGGAGGCTTGGCAGATACTCCTGTTGTCAGGCTCACAGCAGCCCCCCTGGGGGGTGGGGGGTGGGGGGTGGGAGCCGCGCCCTCCCCTCCCGTGCAGGTGGTCAGAGGTGGTGTCTTCAGTTGGTCGATTAAGAAAGAGCAGCAAAGCATGTTATTTAGAATAATGGAAATAAATGGCAAAAAGGGTGGCAGAAAGAAAAGTGGGACACAGGGATAGGACTCAGTGGGGAGGGGGTGCCCACAGGGGACCCTGGTTTTCAGTGAAGGTCCACTGGATTATTAAAACCATGTGTATATGTGATAGGCCAAGTCAAGGTTGCTCCCAGAGATGCCCAAGGCCTCACCCCTGGAAACTGTGGCTGTGCTGCCTTACATGGCAAAAGGGACTTTGCAGATGTTAAAAGGATCTTGACGTGTGGGGATTCTCCTGATTGGGGGTGGGGAGATGTCCTCACAAGGCTCCTTGTCAGAGGGAGGCAGGAGGGTCGGAGTCAAAGAAGGAGATGGACGATGGAAGCTGAGATCCCGGGGATGTGGCCAAAGCCAAGGAGTGCGTGTGTCCTCTAGAAGCTGGAAAAGGCGAGGCGTTGCGTGTGAACCCACATGAAAGGCATCCCACCGCGTGTCAGCCCTGCTGACCCCCTGCTTTTATCGCCATGAGGCGCATTTCAGACTCCTGACCTCCAGAACTGTATGACAGTGACTCTGTATTGTTTCAAGCCGTGAAGTTTGCAAGAGGAAACTAATATACTATCTGTTAATTTTACTTTTTTAAAAATTGAAAAACTGTTAAAAGAAGGAATTTTCCAAAGGTGGCCGACTGCAAAGCCACTTGCATTTCCTTCTCCCTTGCCTTCCCCGTCTAGAGGCTGTGACACTAACACTCTCAGCATCCCCATACCCTCTCCACTCAACGGCGCCAAGCGGCGCAGTTCTGGCCTCTGACACAAGGTCGTGCCTGCAAAACGTTCTTATTCCGAATTCTAAAGCCAGGTCTCACTGGGAGAAATCCCCTGCCCAGCCTTCCCTCTTCTTCCTCCCTCCTGGGAGGCACCAGCCTGCTCCTCACCTGGAGGCTTCACGGGGCTTTGAGAACAGAGAGTGACATGCCACAACCATGGAGCCGAGAGGCGGACAGCCAGCCCCGTCCCTGTGTGTGGCTGAGCAGCTGTGCCAGACCTGGACTGCCCACCCCGAGACATGTGCCATGGGAAGCAGCCCCCATTTCTTTATGCCAGGTTTCTAACAAAAGAGAACTCCCACTGATACGTCGAACAGGTTTTCTACAGCAATGAATTGGAGGGGTAGAAAGGAAATAGAAGAAAGCATCATGCAAACAGAGCCTAGTTTCCTGCTGTCCTAGTAATTGGACATCCTTCCAGTTAACCTCAGTCCTCGCTAAGAGGCCTCACGTTACCATAGGTAACTTGCCTGCCTCCTGCGTTAGATTGTAAGCTCCTTGAGGCCAGCCACCTGCTCTTCATTTTTTCTTTTCCCTTATTCAAAGCCCAGTGTCTGGAATCTAGTAGGTGCTCAAGAAAACTTTGCTGCATTTCCAGTGACAATAGTGCAGCTTTGGAAATTATCACAGAGTCACCTTGACCCTGTATTCTTCCAAGGAATCTAAACAAAGTGGAATTCAGCCAATACATACCAAGTCCTGGGCCCCAGACTGATTAAATTGCCATCTCTAGGTGGAGATCTGGGCAGCAGGACTTTGAAAGTTCACCAGGTGAGTCCCATGTGCCTCTGATGTCAGATCACCAAATAGAGACAGCTGTGGCTTTGCAGCAAGGTCCCCTAACCTTGGAAGCCAGAGACCTGGGTTTGAGCCAGAACAAACACATTCATGGGACGTGGGACTCTGGCCAGTGAGCTGGCCTCTCACATCTCTATGATTTCCCACAACATAACTCAATGTCTCAGGGCCCCAGCTTCTGCATCTGGAAAATGGGGATCAAAATACCCACCCAGGTTACTGTGAGATAATGCATGTTAAAACCTTTTGCATAGCGTCTGTGTAATCATTTCGTGGTATTGGATTTGGTGTTTGACATATAAAAAACTTAGAATTTCATTTCTGAAAAATTACTAGACAAACTAAGACTAAAATTCTATGGTTATGATTAAGTTATTTTAGACAAACCTCAGCCTCTGCCTAGCTTCTGGTTTTTTATTTGTATTTATTAGTCTGTGAATGGGTGAGGATTTTCCTTGGCTCACACGGGCCTTTTTCAAGAGGGGTTTTGCATGCGGGAAGCAAGCAGGAGCGTTGATGACCTCAGCTGCTGGTTAAATGTGTCCCGAGACAGTTTCCCACGGTGTATATGTCATAATTCATTTGCTCATTGATTGGTTCACTGCCTCAAAGTATCACAAGATATTTAGAGATCCATGTGCTCTCCCACTTTCCATATCTTCTGATTGATGAAGAAATGGGAAGTGAACTTTCCGCGCTTCAGACGAATATTGAGGCAGGGTGAGAGAAACATCAGCATAACTATTCATGGAGAATGGAGAACACAGCATGCCTTTCCCGTGTTGTTTTCTACTCGAAGGGCCTAGGGGATTTCCTGTCCTCTCACGCAGGGACGTTGTTGAGGACCATGGACTCTGCTCGTTGCATGACTGAGACGGGCCTTAGGACGGGATGTCCCCCTGTGGGACCCATTCTCAGCCAGGTCTCCGGGCTCCTCCTGGCCCCATGAGGCTGGACGATGCTCCTCAAAGCCGCCCACACCAAGGCCCCTACCTGTGCACATGCTGCCTTTCGTGGCAGACGTGATGAAGTCACGGCTCTCGGGATGGGGATTATCCTGAGCATCTGGGTGGGCCCAGTGGGATCCAGGGATCCTTACAAGAGGGGGCAGGAGAGTCAGAGCCGGAGAGAGACGGCGTGAGAAAGACTCGGCCGCTCAGCTCTTCGCTGCCGGCTTGAGGGTAGAGGAGGGCCCACAAGCCAAGGAGCGCGGGTGGCCTCCGGAGGCTGGAAGAGGCACGAAAGCGGATTCTCCCCCGGAGCCTCCGGGAGGTACGTGGGCCTGCCCACACCTTGGCTTTAGCCCAGTGAGACCCGGGTGAGACTTCTAACCTCCAGAGCGGCAAGATAATACATACCAAGTCCATGGGAATGGATTATCGCAGCAAGAGGAAACTGGGACACCACTGCACGAGAGTCCGGCCTTTTTAACACGGAGCGCAGCGGCTGACTCTCCGCAGCATAGCACAGCGGTCAACGCCACCAACCCTGGAGCCCGGCACCAGGGATTCCCCCCGCTCTCCTCCCGCTCTGCGGACCCCAGGCAGGAGGTTTCCACCACCTCACGCCTGGCCCGCTCTCGTCCCTGCTGAGCGCTCAGGCTCCTCTTCGCTCAGCGGCAGCAGCTGGCGCTTTTGACACCCCCTCCTTGAAGCCTTGCTTGACTCGTGCTTCCCCTCCCACCTCTCTGGTTGCCCCTTTTCACTCCTTCACTGGTTCCTTCTCATCGCCCTCATGTCTGAACGCTGGAGGTCCCCGGGACCCAGCCCCGCATCCCTTTCTCCACCTACGCGCACACTCTTGGTGATCTCATCCTCCCAGGTTTTCGGGTGCTCCCTCATCTGAAAGACGAGGAAATCGAGACAGATCAGGAAGTAAAGCGCTTTGCGCTTGACTGCGTAACTCGGTAAGGCAGAACTAGGCCTTAAACTCGGCCTCTTGCCCCGAGTGCCGAAGATGCTCGCGCGGCGGGGGTGCCTGCTGCAGAGTGCACAGTGGCTGTGTCATCAGCCGGCACCACTGCTGTGGAGCCCCTCGAGCCGCACCCCGTCCACCTGTAAAACGGGGTTGCATGTTCTCTCTTCGGGGGGTTATACTTTATCTCTTCTCCCTAGGTGGCCGTGAATATTACAGTGGAGTCACATCTTATGTGCATTTTCCTGATAAGTTTGGCAAGAAAAGAAAGCATGCATAAATAAAATTTTGCACAATTTCTCTATTATATACTGTGCATTACCATGTAATTCTGTATTTGCACATGCCCTTGTCTGCGCAGGGTTACATTTACCACTGAACCATATCTATTAAATCATAGTAAAAGTGACACACAATCTTTTTGACGAGGGTCATTTTGATTATGTCCACTGTTTGCTTAGATGTTGACTTCAGCACCCACCCCCAGCCACCGTAAAACTTTCAGCAGGTAAGTCACTGTTAGTGCCTTTCCCTTTCTCAGCCCTTGGTGAATGAAAGTTTGAAATGGAGAGGATAACTTTTCCGTGGTCACCAAGTGAGCCCGTGCTGATGGCCAGGCCCAGCACGCTAGCCGGCTGAGCTGGGGTCTATGCATTTCCCACAGCACGTGCCTTCTCCAGGCTGCAGGAGGGGAAGCCCTCCGACCAGCTGTGGCTCAGGGAAACGGGGGGCCTCTCACCTTTGTCACTGGGTCCCCGCTTGTGACAGGTCTCTGGAGCTGAGTTGGGCGCGTATTTCTCCCGGGGATGTGAGATCGTCAGACGGGCAGGGCGCTCGTAGAGAAGGCCTGAGCTTTGGAGACACTCACACTAAGAGTTCATTCCTGCTCTGCCACTTACTAGCTGTGCAGTGTTGGACATCACGGAATTTCACAGATAAAGCCACGCTGACGATGAGCTCACGTCCAAAGTTACAAAACACCCGAGGAAACAAACCACCTAACGGTGAGCAGACAACAGGGAAGTCCAGATGAAGGCATAAATAGAAAGAGCCGATAGAATAAGTCTGTTTAAAACAATAGAAAAGAGAAGGAATCAGTGAGCCTAGGAATAAGACACTATGAAAAAAGGCAAGACAAATCAAAGGCCATCAACTTTAGAAATGACTGTAGTCGTGAAAACTGAAGTTCAGTGGCTGAGTTGGCAGCTGATTAAATAAGGCTGAAGAAATTATGTCTGAACTGCAAGGCTAGTGTGGAAAAATGGTCCAGAGCATCCAGTACAGAGGGCTAGAGAGACGGGAGAGTTCCTACAGAAACTTCCTGGAAGGCTTACAGGAATTGCAGAAGGAGAGAATAGAGAATGGAGGAGAGGTGATGTTTAAAGTGATGGTGCATAAGAAACTTTCAGAGTTGACAACACCCCAATCCTAAGATAAAGGAAATACTAACTTTAGGCTGTGTTAATCCAGGAACACAAGTTAATTTTAAGCCACTACCAGAAGAGGAATTTAACATGTATCTTTCAAAACTGTCAAGGGAATAAATAGTATTGACCAAAAAGAACTTTGATTATATCAAAAGTGAGGAGTTGGGAAAACAGGGCAGAACCAAAATAATAGCAATATCATAAAGGTGGGGAGAACTGTTCAATTGTATTTTTCATTCCATTCTGGAGGAGGGCAGACAATGAATTAACTGTGTGTAAACGTATAAAAGCTGAAAATGAAGAGTAACCTTTGAGAAAGAAAAAGGCAGCCCCTCACATCCAGGAGCCTGCCTGGCAGTCAGCGCTGGGTTTTGGAGTTCTGTTGAGCCCAGACAATTCCACAGAATGCCCGCGTCAGACAAGGCCACTCTGTGACCTCGACAGCTGAAGGCCAAAACAAGGGAACTCCACAGTCCCTCCTGAACACGGACAAAGTGGCCAGACACCCCCTCCCTGGCTGAGTTGTGTGATGGCTGCTGCTTTCCCAGTCGCAGCTCTAGCCAGCCCCTCTCCTTCTTAGGTAAGGTTTATTGAGATACTCAAATATGGAACTCCCCCTGGTCTAGAGCAGAGCCCCACTTCTTAAACCCTCTCCTAAAATCACCTGACAACACAAGCCCAAATCCTGTAATAAACCCTCTCCACCACCCAGCCCATGGTGTGCATTCTCCCTCCTTGTAACACGTAATAAACCCAACATGTTCAGCTACAGGTGTGGTCATGGGGATGTCTGGCTGGAGGGCACTGACCAGCAAAATGATTAAGTAGAATTAGGTAGACTAGACCGTCAGCCACAATTAATGACAGCAGATTCATTTAGGGTGCAGAGAAAAAGCATTCGACTTTCTAGCTCGATGGTACTACCAGGGACTCACCAAGAACATTGCGACACCAAAAGCTAGACAGTCAAGGGCAGGAAAGAGTCCCCCAGGAAAATGCTGACCGAAAGAAATTTGGTGCATAATATTCACATCAAACTATACCTCAGGTGGGCAGTATTCCTTAGGGACAAGGAGGGTCATCATACCATGTGAAAGGAACAATTCTTCAGGAACGTACAGCTCAACCTCAAAATACACGAGACAAAGATGGACAGAATTAAAAGGAGAAATGGACAAATAGGACCCATGGTGGGGGATTTTAACACCCCTCGCATAGAAGGTGAGAGACCAGCCAGACCCTAAGCCAGGCCGTGAAAAGGAGATCCAAACGATAAAGCCAAAAAAGGTGACCTCACGTCCCCACGTAGATTCTGTGCCTGCCGTTATCTGTGGCTGATGAGGATGTCTCCATTGAAAAGTCAAAAGGATCTACAGGTAAATTATCACAGCAACTAAGAGAGCGCAGCAGGACTGCCAGATTCAAAATCAGTATCCCAGACCAGTAGCTTTCCTAGGTATCAGCAACGCTTAGTAGTAACATGAAGGTCCTCTTCGGAATAAAAGCTGTAAGTACTAAAGTAAATCTGACCAAAGTGTGTAAGAGCTCAGTGGGAAAGCTTATTATAAAATGTTACCAAAGGCATAAAGGAAAACTTGGGAGAAATTCCATGTTTGTGCATGGGAAAACTCTCTTTTGGAAAGATGGCATTTCTTTCCAAAATAATCCATAAATTCAATTACAATGAAATTCAAAAAGACTTTTCAGCTAAACTTGACAAACTGATCCTAGAATAGCCATGACGCTTTGGAACAAGAGAATAAGGTAGTACTTGCCTTAGCGCTATAAAGACTTGCTATAAACCATAGCAGTTAAGACAGGTGGTGTGGGTACAGAAATAAACAGACCAACAGAACAAAACCGAGAGCCTGGAAACAGGTGCATGCACGTGGAAGCTGGGTAAGACAGAGGTGGTTGACAGGCGAGTAAGGAAAAGATGTTATTCAATAAACTGCTGGGCAATTACTTATCCATTTATCCAGAGAAAGTGAGATCCCTTCCTCACTCAATTTTAGATGTTTGAAGACCTCAAGGTGAGTAGCAAAATTTTAAAACATTTAGAAGAAAATATAGGAGAACATTTTAATGAAATCAGGGTAGAAAAGGAATTTTGAGACTGTTTGATGGAAACAGGGTAGAAGTTTTTTAAACAAGACACTGAAGGCACAGCCCGCTGTTGGGTTTATAGCAGGATTGATAAGGTGGCTCTGGTTGACGGCCCATGTGCATCCTGTCTGGTGTCTAGCTGTGGATGGAGGAGCACACCCTGTCCACCCGGCTGCAGGCGCACCTGCGCCAGGAACACGAGAGCACCGTCCACGGAGCCCTGAGCCGCCTCGGCAGCCTCAGCGAAGAGTGAGTATGGCTTTCGGATGGTGCCGGGCCTGGGAGCTGTGCGTACCCGTCTGGCCGCGTGGTCCTTGTCTGTGAAGGTGGACACATTCACTGCCACCGTGCCTTCCTCGGGGAGTGGTTTTCAGAACCTAAAACTGTAAACCTAAAGGTGTAGAAGAGTGGCAGTACAATGCCGTGCTCGGCTCCGACTTGGAGTCCGCACTCACCAGGGCACATTACTGACCATTTCTTAGCCTCAGTTTCCTCGTCTGTAAACTGGTGTCAATGGCATCTCCTTCATAGGACTCTCCTTCATAGGAAAGCTTGTTTTTTTATTAACAGCTTTTGGGGGAGCATCATTCACATTGTGAAATTTATTCATTTTTCAGTATGCAATTCACTGATTTTTAGCAAATTGGCGGAATTGTGCACCCATCACCACAATCCAAACTCAGAATATTTCCATTATCCCCAGAAGACCCTTGTGCCCGTTTGCATTGACTCCTCATTTCTTAATCTTTGTATTCATTTTTCGTAATTTCACTATAGCTATTAGAGTAACATGGGTTTTTCGCCGTGCTAAAACATTTCTCTTTCCTTATTTTATCTGAGAAAAGCTATTTCGATGTAACTATTGTTCAGCTGCCCCGCATTTTCCAGTCCCCTAATCTGTGTATAGATCAAGGAGCAGGTATACAGCGATGTCTCTGGATGACACGAGGGACGCGTCGGGAGGAAAGGATGGAAACAGAAGGCTGGCCTGCTCAGACCCAGTGGGCCCTGCGAGGGCGACAGAGGAGAGCTGGAGGCTTGTCTTGCCTGAAAGCCTGGGCCATTTCATTAATGGTGTTTGGTCCATACAGTCTGGTGTAAATCCTAATACTAATATATTTGGGTTTTAAATCTGCCAGTTTGCTGTTTTAAGTTTGTCTCTTTCTTGCCTCCTATTGGATAAAGTGTATTTTTATTATTCAATTTTTATCTCCCTTTTGACTTTTTAGTTATATATCCTTTTACTGGCTTTTATTGGTTTAGAGACTTCAAATTGCACCCTGACTTGTCAAAGTCTAATATACATTAATATACTACTTCTTCCTGGACAGTGCAAACACTGAAAATGGCTTAACTCCAGTTGTGCTTTTGTCGTTGTGCACTTGAATTCTCTGTTTTCAGCCCCGTAGGATATTGTTATGATTCTGTTTGACGCGGTCAGTATTCATGTAGATTTACTTACGTGTCTGCCCTTCCCGTTGCTCTCGATTCGCCCCCCATCTTGACACTGCCAGCCCGAGATCATTTTCCTTTGCCTGGAGGGGACCCTCGTTTAAGTGGCAAAGTCCCTTGGGGTTTGTTTGTATGAAAATGTCTTATCTTTGTTTTTGACAGATATTTTCTTTGTTTATAGAATGCTAGTTTGGTTGTCATTTTTCCAACACCTTTATAAGGTAACAATCTGTCGTCTTTGGAATTTGAATATTTCTGGCCGCTTTTAAGATTTCCTTTTCTTCCTTGTTTTTCATCAGTTTACTATGACATGTGTAGACGTGTGTGTGTCCGTGGCTTTTTGTTTGTTTAATAAATCTGTAGTGCTTCTTGAATCTGTGACTTGCTGTCTTTCTTCAGGTTTGGAAATTTTCGGTCATTATTCCTTTGAAGATTCCATCCCCGTTCTTTTCCTCTTCCTTTCCCAACTGGAGCACCAGTTGCATTTATATTAGACATCTCACCTTCTCCCATTCGTCTCTTACACGCTATCCCATATTTTTCATCCTTTTGTTCTCTGTGCTTCAGTCTGGATAGTTTCTTTTGACCTATCTTCCAGGTAATTCTCTTTTCATCTATGTCTTATCTGCTGTTAAATCCATCTTTAGTTCCTAATTTTAGTTTGTGTTTTCAGATCTGGAATTACCATTTGATTCTCGCCGTAGTGTCCAGTTAAAGCTGAAAGTGTTCATCTTGTCACTGATTTTCGTGAACATATTAATCCTAATTTGTTTAAAGTTCATATCTGATTATTCCAATATCTGATATCTTGTGGGTATGTTTCTGCTGTCTGGTTTCTATCTTGATTTTAGGTCAGGTCTTATCTCTTTGCGTGCCTGGTTATTTTGATGGCTGGATACTGTGTATGAAAAATTGTAGAGATAAGAATTTGGATAATCTGACCTTCCTGCAGAAAGGATTTCTTACTTCTGGCAGGATGTGCAGATCCATCCATTTGGCAATTTAGCTGATTGAAAAGTAGACCTTTTGCAAGGGGTGTCCTTTTCCTGGTTCCCCCTTATTCCTAGGATGAGCCCCTGAACTCTGGTTTCTGTCCCCCTAATCCCATAAGATGACCAAAGCTCTGTTCAGCTTTTCAGCCTCTCAGCAAATACCTCACATTATAAAACCAAATGTTGGGCCTCTCTGGAAGAACTAGCATTCTTTCTTTGATTCCCTGAGACAGGGAATCAGAAATAGCTTGGTCAACTCATGATTTTAGGTTTGGAGGTGTCAATTTTGAGAATTATGCAAGAAATTCAAGTGGACACGTACTGTAGGCAGCTGCACACAGGCATCTGAACCTTGGGGCAGGACAAAATGAAATTAAAAAGACAGCAGCAGTGATAGAAGAGCTGTGACTGGAATGTGCTCGGATGGTGTTTGAGGCTCAGCAGAAGAGAGAGGGTGCTAACCGCCTCCTTCTGAACAGGGGGCCCCGAGGGGCGAGACTATTCTGTGAGTTTCCCAGTGGCTCCGGGGGTCCCAAAGAACTGACTCCCCTTGCCCATCCACTTCCCCCAAGGTCTACGCGGTGCGTCCTGCGGGGGCACGAGCTGCGGCTGCGCTCGGCCCTCCGGCGGCTGGCTCTCCGCGGCAGCGCCACCACGGCCCTGACCCAGATGAGACTGTCAGGCAAGAAGAGCCTCCTCCAGGAGCTGCGCGAGCAGCACGCGCTGGAGCGGGTCTCCTCCCAGTGCTTGGACGAGCATCAGTGGCAGCTGCTCACCGCCTTGGTGAGGACGGCCCCTGCCCTGTCCCCTCCACCACCAGCTCCAGCCGCGTCCACCCAAACCCACAGTTCCACCTCCAGCGCTGTCGCAGGGTGGGGACGAGGGCAGGCCCCTGGAGGGGGGCACCCGAGGAACCAAAGGTTCTAGTGTTGTGAGAGGGTGAGTGTCAGACCAGAGGATGCACCTGAAATCAGAGTTGGCATCAAGGGGGCGGGAGAAAGGGCCCCTGTGACCTGCGTGGAGGTTGGAACGGATCTAAAGAGAGAAGTCATCCGCTGCAGAGCTCAGACTTGAACCCCGGCAGGCTGGCTCCACGTCTCCTGCGTGTGACCACAAGACCGGAGGAGCAGCTGAGGGTTTTGAGCCTTTGTGAGGGCCAAGTGCGCAGCCTCTTTAGACCCAGGAGTGCTCTGTGTGAAGTGGGTGGGGCCCAGCAGGACCCTCTGCCCTAGCTCCAGTAGCCCCTCTCCGATGCCTTCTTCCTGCACAGAAGGCAGACCCCAGAGTCCCCATGCCGTGCCTCGGCTTCCATGTCCCCAGACTACCCCTTAGACTCCAAAACCTGCTCCACTGTGTGACTTCTGAAAAGTTACTTGTCTGAGTTGCCACGTCTTCATCGGTCCTCACAGTGTTTTGGAAGGAGGAATAAGCTCTTGGCATTGGGCATACAACTGTTGCTCAATAAATGCTTGAGGCAGGATCTTCAGCTGACTTCTAGGCTCATACATCTTGTGTTGGCTTCTGCAAACCTAGAGGCCACCCCTTTTCTCTTTTTCTGGGGCCCCGGGTTGGAGGTGCCTGTGCAGGCCACAGGGGAGCAGCAAGTGCTCCCTCTCCCTGCCCCTTCCTTACCAGGAGGCACGCGTCCTAGAGGAGGCCAGCAGGCTGGAGGAGGAGGCCCAGCAGACACGGCTGCAGCTTCACCAGCAGCTCGTGGCCGAGGCCCGGGAAGCCGGGCGGCTCCTGCAGCAGCACACAGAGCGGGCCGTCAGGCAGGCCCTGCTCAACCACGCACGGAATGCAGCCACCAAGAGCCGGGCCAAGGACAGGGATGCCTTTAAGGTACGCCAGCCCCCGTCCCTGGCGGCAAGCGGGATTGGGGCTGGGCTGGGGGTGGGCAGGGGCAGGTGGGAAAGAGCAGCGCCCCGGGAATCAGAATGCCTGGGCCTGGCCCTTGCTTTGTGGCCTCGTGGAGTTTCCCACACTTCTCCAAGCCTCAGGGTCCTCATCTGTGAGATGGGCCGGCCTCCCTCCCAAAACCATGAGGGTCCATCGGAACTGACTGCAGCTCTGCCTGCTGTGGCCAGGCCCTGCCTGGTTGCATTCTAAACACCAGATGGTCTTTACAGCAGCTCCGTAGGGGAGGCGTCATTGTGCCAACGTGGCCCAGGCAAGGCAGCCCTGAGAGGGACATGGTCTGCCCCAGAGTCACACAGCTGGTCAGGGCAAAGTCAGATTCAAACCCAAGTCCCCACACTTTCCCTCATGCTGACTGCCTCTCCTGAGACATGGAAGTTTCACCGAGTTGGCCCTGACAGCTGGGCACAGCAGCCATCATTAGTCTGACTTGAGTAGGCAAAGGTTTACCCCTTATGTTTACAATAATGATAAATAATAATGATGAAAGTAATAACAGTAATAGAAAGTAATAATAGAAAATAATACACAACCTTAGCCTTGTGCTTCTAAGTCTCAGTGCTGTCACCTGCCTTTGTCCCTGGATTCTTACCAGTCAGGATTCCCCCAGAGAAACAGAACCAGCAGGGTGTGTGTGTGTGTGTGTGTGTGTGTGCACGCGCGCGCACGTGTGCATATGTGTAAAGAGATTCATTTCTTTTAAGGAATTGGCTCGTGTAACTACAGGGCTGGGCAACTCCAAAATCTGTAGGGCAAACCAAGCAGTGTGAAAATTCCAGCAAGGAATTTTCTGCCCTCTTGAGGCAGAACGTCTTCTCAAGGAAACCTCAGAGAAGAAACCTTAGCTGACAGTAAGTAAGGGATGAGGCCCACCCACGCTGTGCTGGGTCCTCTCCCTTATTAACATCACCTAATTATAGATACTAACCACTTCTATAAGATACCTTCATGCCAACATCAGGCTAGCGCCTGACCAAACACTGGGCGACCATAGCCAAGCCACATGAACACAGAATTTACCATCACACACGATAAGGATACTTTTCCTTCCCACTGTACAGATGGGAAAAACTGAGGCTCATGATTGGGCAGAGGATATGTTTAAAGCCCCCAGTCCTGAGGGCAGAGTGGGGATGGGAGCTCAGGTCCTGCCCTCCTCCCCCAACACAGGCCCTGCCCTCCCGGGCTGCCACCCCCTGAAGACCCCGCATTGGTGGGCACAGCCTGTCTGTGGCTGGCAGACATGGGAGGGGCTGCCGCCCTGGACTAGCAGGCAGGTGAGGGGCAGAGGCTCACCTGGGCCCCCTCGGTGATGCCTTTCACTTGGGTACAGTGCACCGCTTCTCTCAGCAGAGGGGCCGGGCCCACATCGCTGCGGTGCCCTGTCTGGTCCTAAACCTCTCCCGTCCACCAGCGGCACCCAGACACCAGCCTGTCCCTGGCTTGTGTTGTTGGGGGGGTCGCCTTCCGGCTCAGCCTCCTGTGGCTGCTGCCACCCAAACTGGAAGGCTGACGACTGCAGAATCGTGTCTGCTCGCCGCGCTGGAGGCCGCAAAGCAAGGTGCGGGCTGGGCCGTGCTCCCTCTGCGTCGCTTCCAGCTGCGGTGTCTGCCGGCCATCCCTGGCGTTCCTGGCGTGTAGCCGCGGCGCCCCCATGTCTGCGTCAGTCTTCACACGGCCTCTCTGCGTGGCTGTCTCTTCTTCTGAGGACACAGATTGGATTTAGGGCCCACCCTGCTGCAGTAGGACCTCATCTTCACCATTTCCATTGCAATGACCCTATTTCCAAAGGAGGTCACATCCCGAGGTTCTGGCGTGTAGGACCTCAACCTGTGTTGGGGGCAGGGGAGAACACAAGCCGGGCACTAACACCACCTTTCTCTAAGGTTCTTCAACGCTTACGTAATGTTTTCATTTGCTAAAAGCTGCCAAAAAGCAATAGACCAGAAATGGGTTGGCTTTTACAATGGGGCTGTGTTAACTTAAAAGCTTACAGTTCTGAGGCTGAGAAAAAATGCCCAAATCAGGGCACCAGGTGGCCCTCCTTCCCTCGAAAATGGGCTGCAGGCGACCCTGGACTTCTGTCAAAGGGGAGGCGCATGCGGCGTCCGCAGGTCTCCGCCTTCTCCGGGCTCCGTTGCGTTCAGCTCCTGGCTGCTCGTCTGTGGCGCTCTCTCCGCTCCTGTGGGTTCCTCTCTGAGCTCCTGTGTCGCTCCCCATATTCACTCGTTTATGAAGGGCTCCAGTAGGAAGACTAAGAGCCACCCTGGCACGTGCCTCCCTGAAGTAGCTCCTCAGAGGCCCTTAACTGAAGTGACCTCATCAAAGGTCCCACCTACAGTAGGTTCACCCCCACAGGAATGGATTACTCTAAGGACATGATCTTTTCTGGGGTCCACAAAAAGCCTCAAACAACCACAGCTAATGAATGCTTGTTGCGTGGAAGTGGAATGAAATACAAGCACGGCATGTTTTTGTCCTCGTGGAGCTCAGGCTCCAGTGGCTCCAGGTGCAGAGGCGCTGATGAGCTCTTGGCCCCTCAGTGTAGAGGAGTTTGCTAGAGGGGAGCTGAGGAGCAGGCAGTACCCAAAGGAGGGCTTAAAGTTAAAGATAATAGAGCACCTGTGCTGGCTGGTGGGCACAATCCGCTAGCAAGAAACAGCTGAGGAGAAGGAGAGGCCCCGGGGAAGGCGGCGGGGCAGGGGCGAGCGGCGCTGCCCCACCACACGGCAAGGCGGACGGACAGACTGCAGGGCGATGATGGGGATGGGGGAGGAGGGGGCCCTCCTGTCCCCTTGCTTCCATGTTCTTAGTGAAAGTTGCAGCAAGGCCAGCAGCCATCGGGGGAGCCCCGGGTCCTCGGAGGGCTGGTGCCGGAGCCGCTCCTTGGGATGAGGAAATCAGGCAGTGAGGGGTCAGGAGAGCGGTCAGACCTTCCCTGCCACCCGCTGGACGAGCTCTGCCCCTCCTCGGCCTCATTTAAACACCTGCCAACTGGCATGCCTTCCTCAGAGGGGCCATGAGAATAAGCAAAAGAGCTCAGTGCTCCAAACAAAACCACTCAATAAATGGCCATTTTTCTCTTGCCCAGAACCTCGCTGGTGCTACCCAAAGGTTCGCTGACACGAGGGCTTTTCTGACATGTGCCCATCCTCACATGATGTAAGCAATGGTACCTTAGCTGGTGCCTGGCCGGCACATCACTGATGATGGGGCAGCTGAGCATTTCCTTTCTTTTCTGCCTTGGGTCTGAAGGTATATCCGTTAGGAATAGACATAGCTGCAAGCTACAGAAAGCCCTACCAAAATGGCTCAAAGAAGTACCTTAGTTATCCCACATAGCAAGAAACGTGGAGGCTGGTGCAGGGTTTAATACTGCAACCAAGGACCCAGGCTCTTTCTTTCTGCCCCACCATACCTGGGTCTGCTACTTCATAGTCTCAAAATGGCCACCGCATCTCCAGACATCAGGTCTGCATTCCAGGCAGGAAAAGAGAAGAGACAATGTCTTTCACTTGGGGAGGCTGCACCTGTGTGATCTGAAAGGGAAGGCCTCTCCAGCTGATTTCCCCTGATCTTGCATCTTATTGGCCTTTTGGCCCCAACCCAGGAGAAAAATAAGGTTATCAGGAGTGGTTTAAACCAGCTATGTGCTCTCTCCCTGAGTGGTCTAGGTTAAGTGGGGTGGAAGGTGTGAATCAGAGCAAGGGGGACCGAGTCTTCCAGGGTGGGTCCCACCATGGCTTCTCTGCCAACTCATCAGTCCTCCCCATCGACCCTCAGAGAGCCCTGCTGGAGGCGGCTGTGGAGAGCGTCTACGTGACCAGCGCCGGTGTCGGGCGGCTCGTGCAAGCCTATGACCAGCAAATCAGGAGGGTAATGCAGGACCACGAGGAGAGAAAACTGCAGCAGCTGAAGGCACTGCAGGGTACGTGTGGCGTCTCTGCAGGGAGACGCGGAGAGGCGAGCCAGACGCTGCGTGGGGCTTGGGGCGGAGCAGGATGTCGGGTTTGGGGAACTAAATTTTTTTCACATTTTTGTGTATTTATTGAGCCCCTGCTTTGTCCCAGAAAGCATCCAGTACAACAGGATTTTTTTAGAGTAGCGAAGAAGGACAAGGGAACATAAAGGCAGCAAAGGTGACGGAGTTGGCGAAAAGGCTTTCTCTAGGACCCAGGCCGTCAGACCCCACTGGGAGGCGAAATGATTGGGCTCCAAGCTTCCCCGTTGTCAAGGAGATAGGAACTTAGTTACAACCTTCACAGTGACCTTGACCTAAGAACAGGCTCGGGGCCCAGGAAAAGTGCCTGAGACCAAGAGAGAGTTCTCCTACAGGCTCTTGTAAAAGTCCACCCCTAGTGGTGGAATGGCTCCCCAGTTTCAGCAAGAATATACACATAATAATATACAAAAGCCAGTTTCTTTTCTGCTTATCACGTCCTCCGCTACCCCCAGGAGCTGCAGGACAGGGCCCCTCTGCCCTCCAAGGGACTCCACCTGGGTTGTTGAGGATCCGAGTTGCAGTCGTTCCCTAGGAGAGCAGCCAGGCAGCAGGTCCTGGCACCATCTTCCATGAACATCTCATGGTTGAGTTTCTTACAACCAAGCTTAGCTACTGCCTTTATCTTCCCCTCTTCCTGGGAAACCTCAGGCCTACATTCAAATAATATCCCATACAAACAGTTTACTTGGATTTTTCACATGCCCAGAAATATGCCAGATGGTTACAGAACCGCCACTGTGGAGTTCCATTATCTCGGGCTCGTGCAGCTTTCCACCAGGATCGCTTGCAGCCATAGAACATTCAGTAACCGGGCCTGTCACCTCCACTCTCTAGGCCTCGGTTTCCCGATCTGTGGGATTAGGGTTGGACTCTTAGCTAATTTCTTGCTTCCTTGATGCCTCATCTTTAATGAGGGGGTTTCAGAGCTCTAGCTGCCCTAGCCAGTGCATCAAAACGGTGCAATGCAGCAGCTATGCCAACTCCTTTTTCTTTATTCAGTAAGAATCACAGAAGGATAACCTGTCCCAAGAGGTTAGCCACTTAAAACCGCTCTTAAGTGCTAGAACGCCCAGGGTTCAGAGTGGCCAAGGGGCCGGTCGGCTGCCTCCTCACCGCAGCCCAGGGCGTGCTCTGTGGTTCCTCCTGGAAGCACTGATGGGTGAGCTGGATTATTCAAGTTGAGACGTGCCCTTTATCGTCACACCAGGAGCCTCTTGAGAGTAAAGGAGGCTCTGTTGATAGTGACGCTGGGTGGCAGGCCCCGACGGAGGCTGCCTGGGACATCCAGGGCCTCCCAGCTCTCTACTGAGCAGCTGAATGGGCCAATGGAAGCTCCAAGAAACACGTGGCTTGAGAAGACCAATTCTTAGCTCTTGGAAAGCGCTCGTTTCAGTGCCAGCATTTGGAAGGCCACTTGCACACCCACAGCTCTGCCTGCACAGTTATGTTTTTAATCTTAAAAAAAAAATTATAAACTATTTTTAAAGCAGTTTTAGGCTTATGGAGAAATTGCATGGAAAGCAAAGAATTCCCACGTACTTCCCTGCCACACATGCAGCGTCCCCTGTTTTTAACATCTTGCATTCAGTGTGGTACGTTTGCTACAACTGATGACCCAAAGTTCCGACACCATCGGTCACTAAAGCCCATAGTTTACATCAGGGCCCACCCTCTGTGTCCCCTGGATTTTAGTTTCACCGCCCTCAAAATGCCCCCTCCGCCCCCCGCCTGTGGCCTCCACTGACTTCTCACGTGCCCCTGGTTGTGCCTTTCCACGGCGTCATCTGGCGGGAACCATCCGCTGTGTGGCCTTTTCAGATGACTCCTTTCACTTACCAGTGTGCGCTAAAGGCCCCTCTATATCCTTTCATGACTTGATCGCTCATTTCTTTCTTTTTTTTTAACAAATCAATTTTATTGATACATATTAATAAACATACAATTCATCCAAAGTGTACAATCAGTGGTATTTGCTATAAACACATAGTTCTGTGTTCATCACTTCAATCATTATCATTTCTTTTTCATTTCTCCTTGTGGTGTAGTTTTCGAGGTTTGTGGTGGGTTCTTGAGCTATTTGTGGGGGTCCTCTCTGCCTCCCCTTTCTCTGGTCACCTACAGGAGAGCAGGAGGTGGTGCAGGTAGAGAGGCAGCCCCGCGGGGCGGTTTCCCTCCGGCCATACATGGACCTCTGCGGCCGCCATTCGCAGGCTCGCACACACACATCAGCCCTTTTCCCGAGGTGGGACTGCGAGGGCTGGCCTGGGGCCGTGGCTGCTCTTGGAGAGCAGGTGTGCTCACTCACGCCCCTCCCCTGGTACCTGCCCCACACCTGATGCTCCAGGCAAGCTCCCTGATTCTGTTTGTGAAATGGTCCAGGTGAGCGGACGGAAAATTACCAGCTGCGGAAAAAGCAAGACCTGAGTGACCCCTCGCCAGTGGGCATGATGCCAGGCAGCGCCCAGGACGCCTCCGGAGCTGTCCACCAGAGGTGAGGTGGCCTCTCTGGGTGGGGCTCCCGCACCCTCTGCCGCCTCCGGCCGCGGGCTCCTCCCTTGCACTCCACAGCCCCCGGCCTTCTCTGCACCTGCCTGCTTTATCGCCCGCTGCCCACACCGCGTCAAGGTGCTCGAGGGCCTGTCCTGCACACGGCGCCTCCCCTCTCATTCACCATCGGGTTCCCCTGAAGCGCAGACCCTGGGGCTAGAATGTGGGTGCAGGCTGCTTGCTGTGGAGAGCCCAGGAGCGCCGGGAGTGACTGAGAAGGGAGCCGGAGGCGGGTGTCTCCTGCTGTTGCCATCGCAGTGACCACAAGTCGAGCTCTCTTACCCGAGGTCCGTAGGTCAGGTCCAGGTCGGCTCAGCTGCTTCTCTGCTTTGGGCTTCCAAGGCCAAAATCCAGGTGTGAGCCGGCCGGTCTCTGGGAAGAACCAATCTGCCGCCAGGCGCATTCAGGTGGTTGACAGAATCCAGGACCTGGCGGCTGTAGGACTGAGGCCCCCTTTGGTGCTGGCTGCCAGCCGCCGCCGCCCCCAGCTCCTCCAGGCTGCTCTCGGGTTAATGCACGTGGGCTCCCACGCGTCAGAGCCAGCAACAGCGCGGCACATCCTGCTCAAGCCTGGAACCTCTCCGACTTCCTCTGCTGCCCCATCTCTCTATCTCCACCTGGGGAAGTTTCTGCTTTTAAGGCTCAAATGATTAGATTGGACCCACTCAGGTAATCCAGCATGAGCTCTAAATCTTAAATCCGTAACCCTAATTACACCTGCTAAGTCCTGTTTGCTGTGGTGTGTGACCCACAGGACAGAGGGATTAGGGCGCCTTTAGGGGGCCTCGTTTGGCCTCCCCAGTGGGAGGAAAGTCAGTGGCGCATCCACTGAGGAGGGGTCGCCACCGAGGGCCACTGAGGCTCAGCCCCACCTCCGACCTTCTAAGACATTGTGTAGAATAAGACTTGAAATGATGCCAAGGGGTGGGGAAAGCAGGACCATTAGCTGCTGCCTCCCGTTCCACGCTGGTCATGGGTCTGCCCTGGAGGTGTGACCTCACCAGCCCCCCAGCCACCCCTGAGACAGAGGCACAGGGACCAGATCTAAGAAGCCTTTGGCGTGTCCGGAAACTGCCCACCGGGTGCCGGCAACCTTCGGGGAAGGCTGAGGTGATACGGGCGCAGGCCTGATACACATCTCCTAAGCACCTACTGTTTGCAGGCCCTGCGTAGGCACTGAGACAGGTCCTTCTGTCCAGGAGCTCAGAGCCTGGAGGGGAGATGGACCAGTAAAAGGGTGGCAATAAATCCGTGCAGGGTAGGGAGCCACGGGGGAGGGGGTCCCTTGCCTGGACAGAGGTGTCCCATCATCTAGATGCAGCAGATGGACAAACAGGCAGGCAGGATGGAGGAGAGTGAGCCCTGTCCCATCACAGGCAACAGAGTTTGGTCCCGCCCTCATCTGAGTGCCCATTTCGGAGGTTGCCCTGGGTCCGACTGAGTCCAGTATCCCCGACCCTGAGAAATCAACTGGTCTTTCACGGTGGTCAGCAAACGCCCCACCGTTTGGTGTCAAGGGCTTGCCCTGACCTTCATTCCAGGCCAGCGGTTCTCAGCTTTGGGGAGCACAAGCTTCACTTGGCTTTCCTGTTAAATATGCAGATTTTGGGCCCTACACCAGGAGACTCAGATTCAGGGGGCTTGAGAGGGAGCCCAGGAATCTGAATTTTTAGCACACTCCTCAGGAATTTGGAGGGATGCGTTCCCAGCACTTTGCTTTGACCCAGATGATCTGAAAGGAGGGTCCTTAGTGGTCAGCTGCCCAGTTCCCTCCCCTTTGTGGAAGAGAGAGCAAAGCCCCTGGTGGGGGTGGGGGGCATCCACCGAGCCCTCTGCAGTGTGCATGGCACAGTTAGAAATTCAAAAAAGTTCTGGAAAATTATTTTTTTTAATATGCACTTTGATAATCAAATTTGAATCCAAATTTGAGACATCTCTGAGATTATAAACCAGTCTAATTGACTCAAACCCTGAGCCAGGGCTGTAGCCAAAATTCCTTCTTGCAGAAAGTGCTGGAGAAAAATCCTCAGTTCTGAGTGAGCTCCTGCTCTCAAGCCAGGCACCAGCTGGCTGTCCCAGCAAGCCTCCTCTGTCCTCTGTGGGTGAGGCTGTTCCGGAAGCATGGTTCCTCTCTCAGCTGCCCCTTGGTCTCAGGGCCCCATCACTCCCCCCACTCCCCCCGGGTTAGAGCTGCATCCTCTGGCCAGCACCCCCTTGGCTTTCCCACCTTGTCCTGCTGTCTGCGGCCTGGCCATGTCCTAGTTGAGCCCTTCCGTGGCTCCCCAGGCCCTGTAGGGTGCAGCCTCACCCCTGACCCTTCCTGGGTCGGCACCTGTCTGTGGCTCGAGTCTCACTTTGCAGCATTCCCGGGAGCTGGGTCCTCCGAGGATGCAGACAACATGCAGGCAGTGACAGCGCAGCAGGACTGGGGCTGTTGACAGAGCAGCTGTGGGGCTGAAGCCCCCATCGTGGGGTGAACGGGCACCCCCCCACATTCAGTCACGTCCATGTCCTGACCTCCAGAATCTGTGAGGTGGCCTTTTGTGGAAAAAGGGTCTTTGCGGATGCAATCAATTAATTAAAGACCTGGAGAGGAGACCATCCTGCACTGGTCGGGTGGGCCTGACTGCACTGTCGTGTCCCTAAAGCGTGGGGCAGAGGGAGGCCACACAGACGTGGAGGAGACGGAGGCAGAGAGTGAGTGAGGCGGCCACAGGCCCAGGATGGCCGGCAGCCACCAGAACCCGAAAGAGGGAAAGGAGAGGCCTCCCCTAGAGCCCGGAGGGAGCCCGGGCCCAGGATGGCCGGCAGCCACCAGAACCCGAAAGAGGGAAAGGAGAGGCCTCCCCTAGAGCCCGGAGGGAGCCCGGGCTGCGCCTGCGTTCTGACTTCGGCCTCCAGAACTGAGAAAATACAATGTGATCGAGAAGCCCTAGGAGCTAACACAGCCCCCTTGAGGGTGTGGGAGAGACTGTGCCTCAGTGCACTTGTCTCTGCTGCATTAATTATTGCTCAACAGCCATCCCCCAGCTCAAAGGAGAGCTCCCGCAGGCAGGGGCTAGAAGTCTCTGAGTCACATCAGTGCTTTCAAAGCCCAGCACAGTATCTGGCAAGCCAGAACCACTTGACTGAATGAACAAATGAGTGGATGGATGGATGATCAGGTCTTGTAGGATGAATAGGAGTTTACTGGGCAAAGGCAGAGAGGAGGGGAAAGGTACTACTGGCAGAATGAAGAACAGAAGCTGAGGCAACATGGCATTTTGTGCCTTCAAATCACACAACATAGAAAACTGCCTGTTAATGCTGCCTTCAGGTATAGAAATTCAACCCCTTTCAGAAAACCAGTACCAAAAGACAAAGGAAGAAGGCAGAGAGCATTACGGGAACTGGGTGGATGGGTTTGCGTGCTCCCGTTTGCTGAGGGCCAGAGGAAGGTCAGTCAAAGAGGGGGAGGAAGGGTCTCCACTGCCCAGGTCAGGGAGCCTGGCTCTGCCACAGCTCAGTCTTCCGCCTCTTGGAACAACAGGGCTGCCATAGTCAGGATTTCTCAGATGCTGCCTCCTAGGAAACAGGCTTCCTATTTTACAGGAGAGGGGGCCAAGACAATTCTGAAATTGAAGTAAGGCTGGGTAGCTGGTTGGCCTCTGGGCCCTTTAGGCGGAAGATTGCTTTTGCGTAAGAAGATACCACGTGCTCAGCCACTGTGCCACTGGTGACCTAAGGGTCACCTCTACCCCTCTGAGCCTCTCCTTCACTGGCTCTTCTACTCCTTGTTCTTCTTACACCACCAAGCAACTCTGAGGGTCCCGTGAAACAGTGTGCATGGAAAGCTCTGGAAAGTCCTATTTCAGTTTCCTTGGCTGCTCAAACAAGTGCCATGCAATGGTTCAGCTGAAACAGTGGGAATTTATTTGCTCACAGTTTTGAGGTTAAGAGAAGGTCCAAATCAAGGTGTCATCAAGGTGATGTTTTCTTCCTGAAGACGCGCTCTGGGGCTGGCTGCCAGCAGTCCTTGGTCCTGGGCGTCTCTGGCACATGGCAAGGCACATGGCGGCCTCTCCTGGCCTCTCCCTTCCCCTCTGGGTTCTGCTGACGTTCAGCCTCCTGCCTCCAGTGCGGACCCTCTCTGTCTGAATTTCGTCCTCTTCTAAAGGACTCAGTGAGAGCATTAGGAGCCATCCTGATGGGCTGGGCCACACCTTACCTGGAGCAGCTCATCAGAAGGTCCTACTCAGAGCAGGTTCACACCCACAGGAGTGGACTGAGTTTAACATCATGTTTTTCTGGGGTCCGCACACTTCAAACCACCACAATGTCTAAGTGTTACCCCAACAGCACCCACTTTTATGATGAGCCAGCTGCCGTGGAGGGCCTGGGCCCATCCCGCGGCATGTGCAGCCACTGTAAGTGGCGGCCAGGTGTCCGTTCTCCACACGTGGCTCCCAGGGCTCAGCTGCGTCTCACTGTCACGAATTCTCCCAACTCAGCAAGTGCTCGTGGAAATCAGATTAACCCGCCCTGATTCCTTCTGCCAGGATGTTGTCGCAGCAGAAAAAGTTCCTGGTGCGGTTCGCCGTGCACCAGCACACCCGCCTGGACGCGCAGCAGCAGAAGGCCGGAGTCCTGGACCACCTGGAAGCCCAGCTCGAGGCACAGCTGCAGGTGCGTGCTTCAGAGCAGGCCTCTGAGCGCAGGCAATGGTTGAAGGAGAGAAAAGAGCAGAAGCCCCCAGCACCGGGGCCTGCCTGAGGGTGCCCCCTGGGCCTCGGGTCTGTCACATCACTGGCCCCAGGGCCTGGCTGGCTTTGCCACCGGCCTCCCCCCTATTCCGAGCATCTGGAGGGCAGCAGCGCCCAGCTTGGGTCCAGGCCTCAAGCAGCCGGTCAGTTCACGTCTCCTGAACCGACAGTTAAACAAGCATCTCCCTGGGTGTGAATTGCCACCGGCTGGGCTTCTCCAGTGAGTGACGGCGCCATGGCAGCGGCGATGTTTCACTGAGGTTTGCACTCGATCTGGGATATACAGGCAGCTCAGTCTCATTAGCACCAGTAGATATTCTGTCACAGAAACATCTCATCACTGTGAGGCTGTGAGGTGAAGCTATAAAGCAAAGGGATGGCCTTCAGGAAAAAAAGTCAGGTGTTCCCAAATGCAAGCATTTAACAGAGTTTTGGTACCTTCATCTGTTGTCACCAACCATGATCACAATCATAGAAACAGTAAGAAGATAATCAAAGTAGTTAGCATTTATTGGAGTCTGTTATAGACAGTCCTGCCCAAGCTGGAGTTTTACATAAAGCATGATTTAATGTCATCCTCCAACGTTCAAGGACAAGGTCACTATCATTACCCTAATTACAGATGGGGAAACTGAGGCTCAGGGAGGTGCAGTTCCCATCCAGTGTCACGCAGCTAAGGAGTCCTGGAAACACTGGATTGGGATCCGGGTCTGCCTGGCCAAGCGCCTCTGCATCAGGCAGGGGTGGGCCCAGCCTGGCAGGTCTCTGAGCCTCTGCCCTCAGTTTCATCGTCTGTAAAAGGGGGTGAACGGCCTGTGTGGGTGAGGACGGACAGTTTTTGGGAGCTGGCAAAGGTTAGCCCTGCTCACAGCCTCTCGGGAAGCTTCTTGGAGAATTACCCTCCATGGTCCCTTCACCTCCTGCTGCTAGAGGAGGGGACTTGAGAGGCGGGAAAGGCTGGGGCAGGCCTCACTCGGCTGTTCCTTCTGCCTTCAGGAAGCAGAGCAGAGCTTCATCTCGGAGCTGGCAGCCTTGGCCCGAGTGCCCCTGGCGGAAAGCAGACCCTTCTCCAATAAGCGTGGGCTGTCAGGTAAGTCACAGAGGGCGCCGTTTTGGCAGGAGGTGCTCGGGGTGGAGTCCTACGTCCACCACTCACGAGCTGTGTGGCCTTAGGCATCGTGCTGAACCTCTCTGGGCTTCAGGTCCTTGTCTGTTGCTGCCAGGCTCAGTTAGGAAGCTCTCAGGCCATTCTCTGATTCTAAGGCCTGGCCCTGCCATTCATCAGCTGTGTGTCCTTCTGTCTTCTCATCTATAAAATATCAGATGGCAGGGACAGCCGCAGTGACACACCAGGCCACCCCAGGTCCGTCCCTGGCTCGTCCTCTGTTACTATGGAATAAGCTGCACCTCCCACAAAGAGCCAACGTTCCGAAGCCAGGAGCCTAGTTCTAGTTCTCGTTACTGCTTGAGTACCGTCTGTTCCCAGCCTGGCACAAGCCCGACCCCAGGATGCCCAATATAGGTGACTGGTCCATTGAAATAAAACCACAGCTTTAATGCTCTGCCTCAGTTTCTCTCGGCTCCATAAGCCACCAAGCCGGCAGGGTGCAGTAGGAAGACTGGGGGGGGGGGCGCCGACAGGTGGAAATTCACCTCCCAGCCCAGCCGCTCACCAGCTTCGTGGTCCTGGAAGGAATGTCACCCCCCCGGGCCTCGTTTCCTTGGCAGTTACGTGGGTATGTAAGGCACCGAGTGCTTGTGGGGCCCACAGAGCATGCTCAGAAAACGTCAGGTGGGTTGGGGTGAGGTTGGGAGAGGTGGCCACTTGCCTAAAACACATGTCTTCTGCAGAGAAGCCCCTGAGGGCCAAAAGGAAGAAGCCCCCTCCCCGGGAGAGAGGGGACCCGGGAGGCCCCAACGATGAGGACCCCGGCTCCGGGGGCCACACCTCAGGACC
>JAQZBX010034282.1:0-25059 GCA_029593785.1 Cabassous unicinctus
TTTCATTCTCTCCAAAAGGGATCATTTTCTCAGGAACATTTGACATAGTTCCAAAGAAGCAGGAGAAATGAACTGCTGAGGGCATTCTTCTTGCTTCAAAAGAGCATTTAAAAATTGTCCCCTAATATCCCCAGTTCATTTTCATATCTGCATGTGACCCTGGGTGCTGCTATCACCATGAACATCCAAGATAGCAGTCAACTGAAGGCCAGCACTGTCTTGCTCAAGGTATCAGAAAGGAAAATTGGGGAAATAAAGTGAGTACATGCATGCTTGGATTCACCAGGTTAAATTCACTCAAACTCAGTTGACTTGTTTCATTCAATAATGAATTACCTAATTATTTAGGAGTTCTCATGGACTTCCCTTTAATTTCCACTGAAGGAGTAAAGTATAAAACTATAACAGTATTAAAAAAAGTAAAAGTTTAGAAAATTAGCCTGAGATCCAGATGATTTCAAAATAAGTGTGTGGTGAGCAGGAGAGAGGAAAGTAGACTTGGATGAATTCCAATTTTGTTGACAAAGAGGAGGAACCCTACTTAGGGACATAGGTGCTAGAGAAAATAATATGATGAGTTGATCTGGAGTGAGATGACTTTGACATGATTTAACAAAAGCAGATATCATGGGAAAAGAAGAGATATGGACATATGATGGTTTGGTTCATGTGTCAAGTTGGCCAGATTATGGTGTCCAAAGTTTTGGTCAAGCAAACACTGGCCTACTTGTTACTCTGAGGGTATTTTATGGATTTACAAAATCAGTACTTTGATTTTATGACTGATTACACATACAAGTAACTGAAGAGATTGCTTTCAACAATGAGAGAAGTCTCATCCAATCAGTTTGAAGTCCTTAAAAAGAAAGTGATGATTTCTTCAGTCAGAAGGGAGAACTTCCAATCTCTACTTCAGCCAATCAGCTTCTCCTGGGGAATTCATTGAAAGCTTTCCTTGGAGTTCCCTGCTTTCAACCTGCTCTAAATATTTTAGACTTGCCCATCCTCACAATAACATGAGCCAACTCCTATAAGAAAATGTCTCATAATATTTAACATATTTATATATTACATATATCTAGTCAGTTATGTTTCCCTTGAGAACACTGACTAATACAAGAACTAAATTACTCCCATGGGGAAAAGAGAGAAGTAGCAGTATTAAAACTCAAACTGACACAAGCATTACTAATATTGATAAAAGAATTTGATGACTAATAAGAAAATTAGAAGTCATCTCTTCTAAGACAACTCTAAATCAGAGTAGGCTGGAAATAAGCTGATGAAAGAAAACTGAAAAGTCATGGGGACATAACTTCATGGCAAATGTCAGGAACAACTGTTAAAATTTCTGTGCTTGTAAGATATTTATTTTAGTAGAGTATCAAAGAGAAATGATTACAAGGTGCTTCACCAGGACAAACCATTATGCCAGACTCTTCATATTGATGATTGTACTCACAAACCTTTTTTTGTGAAATTGAAACTTAAGCTAGTATTATATATTGCCTAAGAGTTACCTCCTGAAAACCACCTTGTTGCTGAAATGTGGCCTTTCTCTAAGCCAAACTCAGCATATAAATGCACTACCTTCTCCCCAGGGTGGAACCTGACTACCAGGGATGACCCTCATGGCAGCAAGTGATTATTATCAAGCACTGACCAGTGATGCATCTGGAAAAAGACCTTTGGAAAAAGGGGGAAACGTTAAATTCAAATGAGTTTTTACAGGGAAGAGATTTCAAAGTGAAAAGGAGGCCACACCAAAGTTTATGCTTATGCATGTCTCAGCAGGATTTCATTGACTACCAGAGAATACAGTGCCTCAAACAGGAGGGTGCCTGAGGGCTCTAGAGACATCTAGACACTATGGGCAGGGCACACATTCTCAGGAATTTGCCACCTTGACAGTGGGCCTTACTTTGTAATATATGCTCCCTAATGTAACAGAGTTAGATTCATTTATAATTTCCCTACACATGGCTCTTCTCCCCCTTTTATTTGAACCTATAATTAGCATACTTTTTCCCCACTGTGATTAAGAGGTTTTTATTTCAAGAATGCAATGGTGTTCAACTAGTAAAGAATTAATTAATGTAATTCATCATATTTATAAAACTAAGAAGGAGATCATCTTCATAAATTCAGAAAAGCATGTTTTAAAATTCAACACCTATTAATGTTAACAACTCTAAATAAAATAACAATTGAAAGACCCTTCCTTAATATGACAAAATATATTTACCCAGCCCTCAAGACAGTATTTTACTTAATGGAAAAACATTAGGAACACTCTTCTTAAAGCCTGAAACAAACTAAGGATGCCCACTACCTCTTCTATATTTACCAATGTAAATGAGGTATTATTAAGAGAAAAGAAGACATAAGAATTAGAAACAAAGAAGTAACTATCTATATTTGAAGAAGATATAATTATAACTATATATCTGGAAAACATGAAAAACAACTACTACAAATAAGCTAATTTAGTAAAATAATGTCATAAAACTGACATAAAAAACTCAGTATCTTCATATTTATAAGAAAAAAAAACAATATATAATAGAAAATTGCATTACAGCAGCAAAAATTAAAATAAAATACTTAAGTTTAAACTAAACAAGAAATATTTAATACACATTTAAGGGAAACTATAAAACATTTTTGACTAAAAATTTAACTTAAATTGAAATGTTCCTGATTTGAAAAATGTAGCATCATAATGATATCAATTTACTTTATACCATCTTCCTTAACCATCAAGTCTCTTTCTGAAGCTTGACAAATGGATTCTTTTTTTAAAAAATGTACTGGATACATATAAATTCTTTTTTGAATCATACAGTTTGTTACCCAATATTTGGTTTATAGTAATGCAATCATACAGTATTTGTCCTTTTGTATCTGGCTTGCTTCACTCAACATAATGTCCACCAGTTTCATCCATGTTATTATATGCTTTTACTTTTTAATTATCTGTCCCAGATACTTAAATTTTCAGTCTGTTCATATGCCAGTTGGGCCCTGAATCTCAGGAGTGTTGTAACACCTACTTTCCAGTTCACTGGACTCATCCAGGATAACTGAAAAAAAGGATGATGTTGGACAGTGCTCATCCCAAAAATTCAGAGTATCAACAACTGCAAGCAAAACAGTTCTGTCCATCTGTCCCATGAGATATAAGCTCTCTCAATCAGAAACAGAGTGAGCATCACCATCCCCAAATCCTCAAGATGGGAAAATGAACAATGAACTGAAATAGACATTATTATTCTATTATTATTCTATTATAGACATTATTTTTCTAGCAGTAGAATAATTTATATCATTGATATAAAGGCAATGGCCACCAGAGGATCTTAGGGCAGGCAGAGGGAAGAATACATGTAACATGGGGACAATTTTGCTACATTGGAATTGTCCTGCATGACATTACAATGATGGATACAGGTCATTACACATTTTGTCAAAACCTATAAAATTGTGTGGGGCAATGTGTAAACTATAATGTAAACTATAGTCCATGGTTAGTAGCAATGCTTCAATATGTGTTCATCAATTGTAACAAATGTACCACATTAATGAAGGATGTTGTGAATGTGGGAAAGTGTGGGAGGGGGAGGAGGTGTGGTATAAGGGAATCCCCTAAATTATTGATGTGACATTTATGTAACCTAAAACTTCTTTAGAAATAAAAAATAATTAAGAACATAAAAATCTGGCAAAAAAGGAGCTCCACCATTTCCTTCTTAAGCATGGGGCATAAGAGCAGTATTACCTTTAAAAGAGGCTGGTCTGATATTATTTTATGGTGCTGGAAAGGTATATAAGATGCTAAGGATATATGAAGATAGATAATCATGTAAATTAATTACTGAGAGTGGAAACAAAGAGAAATAATGGTGGAAGTGCATGCATTATTGGCTTGGGTAAGAGCAGTTTGAGAAGACCCAGGACAGGATAGAGGTCCACTGTATGATATGCTGGAGCTCATCAGGGCACTATGAGAATATTCCCTTGATCATGGAATGGTGTGTAATGGTGCTTAGTAGAATCAAGACCTATAATGGAGAACTAGCATCTGAAACTGTGGCCTCACCCTTTCTATAACTATTATCTACACTGTGAAGTTCATGATAATCATAAATCAAGAGGTAGAGAGGTAAAAAAAAAGTTATTATCCATAAATCACAATGCATGGATTTGTGCTTGGAGACATGAATTGTGTTGTCATCCAAGATGTTTCAGCAAAGGAAGCACCATGGGGATAGGCAACCCCATGGTAGGACAAGAATGGTGCTGAAACATCAGTATATAATGAATACCTGACTTCTTCTTTCCTAATCTTTCATATTGAAAAATGAGACAAGGATGAGCCAGGCCCAGCCACATGTTTCCTGTACCAGACCCATGGCCATCCAACCCATTGCAATGCTTCCCAGCACCTCAAGGTGTGCCCACTTGGTCAGTGGCCTATTGATCCTTCATGGTGTTGCAGTCACCAATAAGATATCTCCACAAGATGTCTGGGAAGTACTAAATGTCTGAGTTGAGCTTCATGCTTTAACTCCTTCCTGAGGATTAACTCCACTGCCTTCAGCTAGGCCCTAGCCATGAACAGAGGAGTTGAATCCTGAAAACTTCCTAGAATATTCATGACACTACAAAAGAAAGTTTTTGTTATTAAAATATGCAGAACTTTAAGAGTGATGTGAACCTAAAATATCTGATAAATTGTTAATGTGAGATAGCCCAAAAACCGCCTGAGGCATGAAGGTGTAGAAGTTTGGCCATGCTTGCCTGTGGCTCTCAATAATGTTTTCAACAGAGGTTTGGGAGCATCAGAAGCTGCCACACATTTGGAGTTCTTCAACCATGCACCTATTACTCCAAGCAGGGTCCTCAGAACTGCCTTAACTAATGGTTGCATCCAGACTTGCATACCCCTGGGGGACATCTAAAGAAGGCCCATAGAGAATTTGTGTATATGCCTTGCTGCTGGTAGGCTTGACATTGGATTTTAGTTACCTCCTGTTCAACTTCCCCTGAGGTATTAACACATGTATGGCAGAAGGTGTTAACAATAGCACATCTGCCTCCTTTTTGAGCTATGAGGAAGTTTAAAGCCATGTCGTTACCAGATATGGTAGAAAGTAACATGATTTCTGCTTAGCTTGTAGGGTACATACTGTGGACTCAGCAATGCCAACCAAAGTAGTTGACAGTTTGCATGTCATATGTTCACTGGTGAACAAATAGGAAAGATGTGCAAAACATTTGCCAGTTTCATTACATCAAGAATTGGTGCATCTCAACAGATTGCAGAAGAAGAATTCACAGAAAATGTATGTGACACTACTCTTGTCACAGGGACACCCTGGTGTCACTCAAAATGTGAAGAAAGGAAAATGAGCTACTTATGCATCAATCTGGACTTAGCAAAAAAGCAAGAGAGAGCGTGAGTGGTCAGATGGCAGATTCAGTCATTGGTCAGGTTCCCTGCTGCCACCATGGCCTGAGTCATTCTTCCTTCCAGGTTGCTGCTCGGTCAGATCTGTAGGAAATAGGAGAAGGGAATAATAATTAGTTCTGAAAGGGCACTTATTCAACCATTTCCCAGTGGAGACAATTCTCTCAGCCTATTTGCTGTAACATTTCCCCCTCTAAGGCCATGCTTTCTGTCTTCCCCTTTTCATGGGCTATAATGTCAACAATTTCCCTTTGATTTGAGTGCCTTACCCATGCTTCCAGTCCACTTCTATGCCTTCTTAATATGGGATGTGTCAGGACTCTTCCAAGATATCCCATGACCATATCCAAGGGGAATGCTGGACTAATTATGGTTAGGCTTTACTCACTAAACTCCAGTATGAGTGAATCATGTCCTGTGGGTCCTTTCCTTTGGATTTTCAGTTCATGCAGGCTATGCACATCCAGACACTTCCATTCACCCACCCTTGCATCTGCTGGCCCTAACCTCCTGCCATCCTGGGAATTGTATGGAGGGTATAATGGGATAAAACCAGTAGAATCCTCTGACAGTGACTGAAAAGTAGAGTTCTAAGTGGTATTTCCCTTTTCCCCTTTTTGTGGCCAATCTTCATCTTGATGGGTGTAAGAGTGGATGTGAAGCATAGCCTGGATCCTTCCTCCACCTTTGTCTCCTCTCTCAGCTAGTAAGCAAGATAAGGCTGAGTTTCCCTTCTAGAGAACTGCTGAATTCTTCCAAAAGGACAGATTAAAATGTACAGTCCAAGCAGTATGTGAGTTGTGCAGGTGTAGACATCAAAATTCTTATTTCAGGTGGCCATTAAAGTTATCCAAAAAGTGGTGTACCTGTGCCTTGTAGGTGACATGTAAGGTCCATCTATACCATGAGTTGGGGTCAATAAATTGAGTGAACTTTGTAGTAAATTGGGGTCCTTGGTCAGAGGTGATGTTACCTGTTACCCTAAGGAATGGCAAAGCCATGTTTCCAAGGTATTCCATGTATGTAATGCATGTGCATGACAAAGTAGGAAGGCAAGTCCATAGCCTAAAATAGGTGTCTACAGAAAACAAGGCATAGTAACTTGGGATGGCAGGAGAGGGCTGATGTAGTCTACTTGCCATGAGCAGCCTAGTGCCACCACTATTAGAACAGCTGCTCAAAGCCATTTTGGGCTCTCATTTGTAATTGACCTCTCTCACATTGGTGAATGGCAGATAGTGCCATTTTTAATAAAAGAGGTACTCCATGTTCCTGGTCTCATAATTTAGTTGTGTCAGAATTTCCAGGTCCAGTTCAGTGGTGAATCCACCCAGCAATAGAATAATCCATGGGAAATTCAGCTATTTCAATGATTTTACCAAGAGTATGTTCATTGTCTTCATCTGCCAGGCAGGATTCATCCTCTGCCTCTCTCAAAGGAGGATCTGCCAAACCCAGCCCTGTGCAACTTTTATTGGCTAGGTTATTCTGATTCTCATTGTGATATTGGCCCTCTCCATGTGTATCAACATGGGTATGACAGATGGTGCCTTCCCATGCTACTAATTGCATCCAAGATTACTTCTTCACACGGACAATTTTGGGTCTCCAATTGTTTGCCCTCCATGAAACTGACCACACTGCTAAGCCATTGGCAATAGCCCACAAGTCAGTAAACATGAGGGTCCTTGGGTCTGAAATTTCCAGGGCTAAGAGGAGCACTCACAGATTAGTCCATTGGGCACATTTTCCTGTGATTCAAGAGAAACAGCAGTTGCTGCTCAACAGATGTCAGGCAGCTTCAGCATGGCTGAACCATCAGTGAAACAGTGCTGAACATCTGGTGAGCCATACTTCAGTAAGGGTCCTCATAATGCCAAGGTAAGGAAGGAAGGGACCTCTTGTGGTATTGCAACAGGATTATCACTATCCCGACTCAGGCATGTCACTCCCCAGTGTCCCAGGAAGGCATAATACTGAATATAGCAATTCTCTTTTATGATGCTCCATTGCTGGTACTATCTGGCACAGTGTTCTGATTACTCAGGACCGAGGACATGATAAGGATATCTGAACCAATCAGGACCTAAGATCTTGGTGATTCTTTCCATTTCCTTCAATGTCCAAAATCATGTAAGAAGTTGCCTCTTAAAGCGGCTTGCAAAACTGGGTTGCATCTGGGAATTTTGGTCCAGAAGCCAAGGAGTCTTTGAATTCCTATTGCTACTCCTTCTGCCAGAGAGACTAGATGGTGAGGGTACAGGTGGCAGAAACTTGTAAGTCAAGTGGAGATACAAGTTTTAAATTTCCCAGAGGTAGAGCAGGTGAAATGGCCACATTTACCTCCTGCTGAGACTGTTCCTTTTATGTCCTCCATTAAAAATTGCCTGCTTTCTGTGTTACCTGATAGAGTGCTGCCAGGAAGATACTGAGATGAGGCCAATAGGCAAATAGCACAATATATGGAACCATGGTGTTGTTAAATGGGCACTTCTGCATTCAAGACCTGATCATCTGTAGTCAGCCATCATGCTCCACTCACCTTTTTCACTGGCCACACTGGGCAATTTAAGGCAGAGATAGTGGAGTAGATTACACTGGCAGATTGAAAATCCTTTATTAGTTTAGTAATATCCTTTTCCCCACCATAGAGGTAATATTGCCATGCTGGGCAATGCAGGGAGTAGATGGGTGATCTGGGGGTGTATAACCAGTCATACTCAAATTCAATGGCCAGAATTTGCTGGAATGGGGGTGCATATTCCCACAGTCACTGCTAGGAGGTGCAGTGGTGCAAGACATCAACTACTACAATGCATTACCCAGCAGGAAACTTGGCCACAGAAGTGTTTAAAGAGCCATTGAACCCAGGGTGGCATTAAAATCCAGACTCCATATTAGTATGGAATGTCCAAATCTTTCAACACTTTTCAGTATTCCCTTCCTTTTTCTTCTCCCAAGATAATGGTTGTCTGGGAACCTATATACAAAAGTACCATAGAGGTGTTTTCATTGCCCCCCAAATTGCACATGCACTGGGACATAAGCCCTTCATTCCCTGGGGTGAGCTGAGACTTTGGCCCTGCACTTGGGCCATTTTTAATTATGCCAGATCTTGGTAGAATGGCTCCTCCCAGGGGCCTGACTCCTCAATCAGTGTGGAAGGGAGCCAGGAGATATGCAAAGTCTGTCTCCCCATCCACCACATGGTCTGGAGGACTATTGGTAAGAGTTGGGTACAGAAAGATTGTCCCTGCTGATACAATGGCCCTCCTTCCCATTTATATTTTTCCCAATGTTCTCCACAAGGGATTTGTTCCATGGTATTCTTGGGGACCCTTTTCTTTAGTAACCATGAAAACATACCTTGACAATTGGGGGGCACTAGTGGGCCATGATCTCCTGTTATGCAGCAGCTCAGGTGGCCAGAGGCATGCCCAGTGGATCTAAGAACATGCAGCAATACTGGGAATGCACCCATGGCCTGTAAGCCCTGCCTCCCTTGCTAGTCATCATCTTATCCACTTCATTAGCATGGGAGCCCCTCCACCAAGTGGGGAGAGTACAATAAATTTGCACAATTGCATGTCTCAGGGAACCAGGATGTTGATGTTGAACAGAAAAAATAGTTTATCTCCCCACTCAAGGAGGCCCTTTCTAACTTGCTGGTGTGGAATATCCTCAGGTCTATATCCAATTGTTTCTGTGTAGCTATAGCTTCCTCCTTGTTACTCCAAAGCTTTGTTGGAATTAAGGGGAGGTAACCCAGGGTGGAGTATGCTCATCTAAGTCCCTTTAGGACCCAGGCAAAAAAAAGTTAGTAATCCACTATTGCCAGCCTTGGCTTAGACTTGGCTGGAGGTGCTGCTTGCTCCCTCCCCACACTATGTCTCCTCCTTTCTTAGCTCTAATAGACTGAGAGTCTTTGGAGATGGGTTAGGACCCCAGGTGGCCAATATTTTTTGACTCAGCCTGGTTGAGAAGGGCACTTATGGTTCCTGCATCATAAAGTCTGGACAGATGTGAGAAGAGGTCTTCTCCTGGCTTCTGAAAATATGTCTTTCTTATCCCTTACCTCCTTCTCTATGAAAGCCAACACTTTCATTTACTCATCCACTTTTTCATCTTCAGGTTTAATACTCTGCTGAATAACAGCCTGTCTCACACTAACCTCAGAATCAATCTAAGTAGCACAAATTTACCGAGTGCTGGATTCTACTAGAAATATTTATCTTTATCCTTAAAACTCAATATTATTTTCAGACTATGAATGTGTTTATACTAATTATTTCATTTGTGAGATAATACAATATTAATCCATTTCTGCTTGACATTTTTCACTCAAAATTATGAATATAGATTTCCAGGGGCTGGTGTGGGGGTAGTGAATGGGGAAATTAATGCTTAAATTGTACAAAATTCCTATTTGTGGTATTGGAAACATTTCCATATTGGATGGTGGTGATGGCAGAACAGCATTGTAAACATAAATAAGAGCAATAAATTATATATTTGAAAATGGTTTAAAAGGGAAATAAATTGTATGTATGTCAATAGAACAATAATTAGGAAAAAACAGGACTGTACAATATCATTAATGGGGGAAAGTGTGGGAGGGGAGAGGTTGGGGCATAAGTGAATCCCATATTTTTTCAATGTAGCATTTATGTAATCTAAAGCTCCTTTAAAAATATAGAAAAAAAATTTAACAGGTAGACCTATTTTAAACTATAGTTAATAGTACAATGATAATAGTATTTTTCTACAATTGTAAGAATCATACTATAGTAATGCAAGGTGTTAATACAGTATTTTAGCCAACTCTGAATATATTATATGCTTTCTTCAATTAATGACTCCCCTAACCCTGGTTTCCTTTCTCACCTCTTGGTAAACCAATCAGTTTTATGGAATTTTATGTTCTCTATTAATATTGGATTTTATTTTGTTCCTGACTGAGATCTAAATATTTTTTCAGTGATCACTTCTCTTTTGGCTAAAGTCCCACCTTTGTTTTTCTCTTAAGCGTACATCTGGTGGTAAAGAAGCAATATATGACAGGCATACTTCTTGAAATAAATTTCTTTCCCTATCAATTCTCTGATGGACTGAAGCAATTTTAATATTTTCTCAAACATTTTTAGTCATCATTAGTGGGAAAGTTTGTCCAAAATTCCAGACACACAACTAACATAACTTTATTTGTTAATATTAATATAAATAAATTAATATTTTATTTGATACACTTTTAAATCCACTTTGAATTAAGGAACACATGGTACTAAACAAAATTAGGAGTGTGAAATATCCTTATTTCTCCCTTTCCCCAAAGGGATACAGATAGAGTAGGCAGAAGAACTTGTACCAAATCAATTGGAAACAAGAAAGGAGAGTTGTGAGCTCTACAAGTGCATGATGAGATTTAGAAACAAGGGGCAGTGGTCCCAGACCTTGTGTCTCCCAGTCCTTTTTCAAATGTACACACCTCAATTACACTCTTCATTCATTCATTCAGTCAGTCAATAATTCAGCCTGTCACTATGGTTACAGAAAGCCTCTATGTGCTCAGGATCCTTCTACCCTCAGGGTTTCCCCTGCACTGCTCTGTTTATCTACAGGACTCTGAGATCTTCCCCTCAGCTCACACTAGTATTGCCATTTCTGTGATATGTCTCCCATTGTTTATCTCTCACATAGCTAATTACTTACCTTAAACCATGTCTTCTGGGTTCTATAACCTGCCATGGCTTCCCCTCTGTGCAGTAGAGCTAATTTGCTCTCAGCTCATCTTTGGGGAAATATTCCTGATGACATGCTTTCAGATACAGATACTTGCATAGCCCAGAGGACCAGGATAAAATGAGGGCAATACAAAAGCAATAAAAAGAGAGTGCTCCCTCAAGAAATTGCACTCTTTTCTCAAGAGGAAACCCCAAATGTATCTTGTCCTTCAATCTTCTCCTGATCCAACAGCTGGCCCCATGATCATGGGGTCTGAAGCACCCTTTGCCAATGCCCCCCTGACCTCCCAGAGCCCCCCTCAGGGATGTATTCATCTAGGCTCATATTGCCTTATCCTCACTGTGTCTCACACAGTGAAACCTTGCTGCTTTCTGGCCTCTCAGGCTGCTCATCTGCAGAAACAGCATGTTCTTTGAGATATCTCTGGAAGTGGTGAATTTTTCCTTCATGGGGTCTGCATAGTTCTTAGCATTCCCATCATGGCTTCTCATAACCACCTATTGAAGTCCAGTCCATGGATCCTTAGAAGATAAATTCAACCAGCAGATGCTGGGGGTGAATTCAGACATGTACAGGTGATTTGCAGAGACCTCCTGGACTTCTTCATGCCTCACATTTTGATAGATGCTACCAGCTGCACTGCACAATGGACACCTACAAACAGAAATTATTTTATTTAAAATCCCCCTGTCTCCCTTCCCCCATTCCCCTGAATCTATGTTTTTTTTTTTAATTTGCTATATGATTACCCTATACAGGGACCAGAATAAAAGCTGATCTCAGTCCAGATTCCATGTAAGGATCCTGGTTTCTCCCGGGCTCATAGTGTGGAAAACACAGACAAATGGATTGACTCTTCTAAGAACTGCAGGGTCATGGGATGGTCCAATTTTCATCAGCAGAAAGAAGGTACTACATTTGCATACACTTCATATCAGACCTTAGTGAAGGACATAAAGGTTGATGAAAATAGATGATTGAGGAACTGTTGGTGCTGAGGCACAGGAACATGGCCTATTCCTACTCCTGTCTAAACTTTGCTTCACATTCAAGGCCCTTCTATATGTTGCCCATATCCCCACCCTAGACACTGCCTGGGGCACTAATAATCCCATAATCCTCAATTTCCCCACTTGCCAAGTGGATTTCCTGCTCTCTCTCTGATTTTGCCTTCTGTTTCCCTCTGTGCTGTTAGTTCTGGGTAAGCCGGTGTTGAGAGTCCCTACTGTGCCTCAAATAAACAGACATCTGAGGTCATTGTGCATTAGCCTGTATTAAACATAGTAGTATAGACTGGATGTTGGTGGGCTTAGGTCATTTGACCCTGGCTGCTGTTACTGGCAATGGAGCTCTAAATCCACCCAATTGTAGCATTGAATCACTTCTGCCCACATTGATACAAATAAGAACTTAGAGAGAGGAAACATTTTCCATATGGAAAACAGACAATATTTGGACATTAGCACTTTTTGGTGACTCATTCTGAGAAAGAACCTGTTCTGTTCAGTTGTTTTACTTCTCTTGCACTTGTGCAATCTAGTAGTATTTCTATATTCCTTCACCTCTGGACTTGCCTTATTCTCTTCAGGTGAAACATTGTATTGTTCAGTCTCTTGGACCATTTCTTGAGCCTCCCTCACCCTGAAAGCCTGGTGGCTAATCCATGACCCCAGCTCACACCCAATCTTTAAAAATTTGACAGAGATACTATATATGGAAATACCACCTTTCCTCACAGTCTTCCTGGGAGAAAGCAGCAAGTTATTCACTTTCAAGAATATCATTTTTTGGTTTGTAGGACTGTTATAGTAAATCACTACAGACTGGGTGGATTGAAACAGCAGAAATATATAGTATTATATTTCTAGATATTAGTTGTTCTGAAACTGAGGTGTTGGAGGGCTATGTTCCCTCTGAAACTTGTAAGGAAGCATCTGCTCCATACCTCTCTCCTGACTTCTGGTGGTGCTCAGCAATTCTTGGGCTTCAATCTCTTTCTGGATATCACATGGTGTTCTCCCATCCTGTCTGACTGACTCTGTTCAAATTTCTTCTTCTTATAAGGACAGTAGTCATATTGTATTGTCTACCCTACTCCAATATGATCAATTTCAACTTGCTTCACTGAAGCTGATACATCCTTATTTCCAAATAAATTCACACTCTGAGGAATGAAGGATTAGAAATATAAAGTATGTTTTTGGAGACACAATTCAGTCCAAAATAAATATATTACATTTCTATATCCTCATCTCATCAGCTCTCTGCTGGGATTAAAATATGACTTTGTAGTTTAGGGTTTGAAGAATGGTCTCTTGGGGCTACTCCAAAAAGACATACAACTAACTTAGAATTCTTTTCCACTCAGGAGATCTTTCTTCTAAAATTTTGCCTTATCCACTTCACCCCAACTTTCAAAGTCAACAAAGGGATACATTCATACAAACATCTTAATATCTAAGGATTTTTAAGTATACTGGATATAGCTTCAACACCCTTCCATTAACAGTGTATTTTGGGGGCACTTTCAGCTGTGGACATGCTTCCAGTTCAATCACAGCTGCTCAATCCTCCACCTTGGCCCAAGGCAAGCAGACCAGATGGGTATCTAGTTCTCAGGAATAGTTTTACCAGAAGACCTTTCTTGAGTTGTAGACAGAAGTGGTACAAAAGATGGATGTTTAAATATAGATGGGTGGATAGATAGATAAATGATAAAAGGAAAATGATGCTTGAATTTCTTTTAAAGGAAGTAAACCAACACCCTTAGACAAAGGGTAACAAGTCTTGTGTATCATGTATACACTGATATGAGAACAGCAAAAACGGAGGAAAATAATGTCTTAAAGCATCAAAGGAAAGATGAAAGAGAAATGGACAGAGGGCAGAAGGAAGGAAAAAGGAAGGAAGGAAGGAGGATTATGATAGAGTGTGTGGAATTTCCACTAAATAAAATTTTTGGCACCTATAAGATCTGTAGATAACACAGTGTTTTTATATTAAGAATGTAACAAGCTTCATGCAGCCACCTTGCTGGATGACACAATATGAGCCAGTGAATAATGTAGAGCAATCTACTTCAGAAAAGAAGGATCTATTTACCCTAAGAATGTGTCCCATGTCTTGTCAGCATATTGAGCTGAGTCCCCTTTTGATCTTCTTCTCTCTGTTCTCATCCTGAGGACCCAGCCAGATCATTATTTCCCTCATGGGTGAAATCTCTGGTGGAGGGTGTCTTTGACAATGTTATGCTGAAGCTGTGGGCTTGCTAAGGGTTTTTGATATTCTCAGGATGTGGTTTCTCTCACTGTGTTTCTTGCACAGTAATACGCAGCAGTGTCTGATGCCTTCAGGCTGGTCCACTGCAGGTAGGCAGTGCTGGGAGAGTTGCCTGTGGAGATTGTGACTTTTCCTTGGAAGGATGAGCCATAGTGTGTTTCTGAGTCACTAGGATCAATCTTTCCCACCCACTGCAGGACCTTTCCTGGTTCCTGGTACACCCAATGGATCCAGTAGCTGGTAAAGCTGTATCCAGAGGCCTTATAAGAGATCCCCAGACTTTCCCTAGGTCTTTTCACCTCTGCCCCAGACTACACCAGTTGCTCCTCATTTATGACACTTGTATGGGAGACCTGGGACTCAGAGATCAGAGGCTCCAACCTCTCAACCCTCCTCTGTGACCCCAAGCCCTGGGTAAACCCTGACCTGGGAGAAGAGCCATGAGGAGGGCAAGGATGGTGGCAGACCCCATCTGTGAATATTAATGGAAAGGGACAGCACTGAAGATACCAGATGGCCTGTTGGGGAGACTCCACTGGATAAGGGTAGCAGTAGATTTAAATAGGAAGTTCCCCTCACTTTGCATATTTACCTCCTGCCTTCCAGATGACATTCCATAGGGTTCATAACCCCAAAACTTAAGGGCATAGAATGATACCTGTCTTAAAACTCCAAGGAGGGTCAACAACAAGTCTCTATAATCCTCCCCATACATACCAGCACTGTGGGCCTAGACTGCACAGAAATGGATCCTCACTCACCTCCAAAACACCTTCGGAGTTCACAAAGGTATGAGGATATGGTAATAATCTAATGAGTCTGCAGTCCAAGGCACCCAAGTTGTCAGGGCACCAAGTTCTCCCTCTGCAATTTTGGTAGATGGTACAGATTGTGAGGGAATTCCTCTGTCTTCTTAGATAGGGTGTTAAGGATCCCAAAGACACAGTCCCAATAGAAAGACCAGGTGCTTCCTGAGATCATGGAAATGCAGTGGATGTCCTGGGGCCTGAGGCATGGGATTTGTGACTGGGGACAGTGAGCTCTTTTCAAAGCTGCTTTTCAGGTCCATCCAGTTTCCATTTAAGGGTTCTGGGTCCTAGGTCCTGATCCATTGGATTCACATTGGACTTGTTCACTTTCTTTCTTTTTGACATAATAACTTTCTTTATCACAAGAATTTATCTTACAGTGTTTAGATTAAGTAAAGGAAGAATGAAGTTGTATGCATATCAGTTTCTTCTAACATTCTACACCATGTAAAATGACTTTATTATACTAAATAGGACATCTACACACACATCAGAATTTGGGCAAATTTTGACCAAAATGTTAGCATTCATGTCAAGCCTAGTCTTCATTTAGATGTAATACAACTTCCTTCTCTCATGGATCTGATATGGACATTTTTGGTGGACCTATCCTGGATTAGGCTGCTTTCTTTCTTTAAAACACTTCTGAAAGTAATTTAAGGTTGGGATGATTTTTGAGTGCCATTAGAGTACCCAGACTAGTTTTACTCTCAAGAAATCTCCTTAAGGATCCTCCTCAAGGATCCCCATGCCACCCAGACATGACTTCTTCTCCAAACAATCTTTTACCTAACAGCATTAGGAAGCTGAAAATATCAGCTGAATTACCTGGGGGTGTGGATACTGGGAACTGTGGTGTCTTAGGTTCCTAGGCTTGCTTAGGAATGTCACAAAACAGAGGAATCTGTTCTCTCAAGATGAGGAGACTAGATGTCATAAAGAAACATATGCACATATCCATGTTCCTGTGAAGGCTCTAAGGGAGAATACATTCCATGACTCTCTTCTGGCCTCTGGTGTCTGCTGGCAAACCTTGGCATTCTTTGGCTTTCATCTGGAAAACTCCATTCTCTTTCTGCTTCCTCACATGTCCATCTTCCCTCTGATTATCTGTTTATTATTTTTATAAAGGCACCATTTTTTGGATTAGGGCCAACCTTCATCCAGAAGGCCTCACCTTCAGTTAACTAATTGTATCTGCAAAGACCCTAAAGGTCACATTCTTAGTTCCCAGAAGTACTTGAGTTTTTATAGGGCACTAATCCAGTACATGTAGTTTTCTTTAAAATGCCACCCAGGTATTAGTGGCATAGGAAAGTGTCTGGGTATTATGCATGCTATAAAATTTATTCTATTTCTGCTTCTTATTTTAATTTCCTGGAAGAAATCATCTATCCTTACTAAAAAAAGTAGAAAGGACTGGATAAAAAATTGACAATTAGGGAGAATCACCTCATTTTGACCACTCACTTATAGGTAAGGAAGATTTTATGATATTTAAGTAGCTCTGAACTCAGTATATATGTAAGTAACCATTATAAGAACTATAATGATGGTTTTTATTCTATCAAAGCCCCAGGTAATGTTGAATACATTTTTTCCCCCCAAATGAACATTACTGACATTACAGAACACAATTTGGATAACTTGGTAATACTCAAAGTGCATTAGTGGATAAGATTATTTTAGCATGCTTTCAAGATGCAAGTAAATTAGAGAACACTTGCTGACCATGAGGCATTTTATAACAATAATCAGAAATCTTCCAGGAGTACTTGTCAGGTATGTAGGGGAATTGCTCAAGGGAATAGGGTTTGTTCTGTGCATAAACATCACATGAATAATTGAAAACCATGCTTGTGCCTGGCATATCTGAGCAGAAATTCTGCAGGAATTATTATTTTGCCACCTTAAATGTTGGCTAGGAGGCTCTACATGCTGAGCAACCTCAAAGTTGTTTTTTATTCAAATGATTTCTTTCTGGAAAATATTTACCTTAATGATGAAGTAAAGGCCAAATAAAAATATTTGAGTTGTTTAAACTCAGAATTCAATTTTCCCATATGTTTACATCAAGTTAGAACTGATAGGAACGATTCTCTGGTTAGGTTTCATTATATACTAACTCAATATAATGTAGCTATAATTAGTAATTTATTGACAAATAGTGAAAACCCAAATAAAAAAATTATAAGAAGAAACATTCATGCAGATTTTGGCTAAAGTCACCAACCTTGAAAATAATGATTGGAAAAAACATTGACCAAAAGGGGGAAACATTAACACAAAAGATTTTTTACAGCTAAAAGATTTCAAAGTGTGCTGGGAGGTCATTCCATAGGTTATGTTCATGCAGATCTTAAGGATATATCACAGTAAATGCAGCCTCAAGCAAAAGTTGAAGGGATCTAAAGATGTCCAGACACTCTAGGCAAACCATACAACCCTATGAAATCAGCACACTGTTGGCATGCTTTATTTTAGTATATATGATAATCTATTTCCCCAATATTACAGAGTTTGACTCATTTATAGTTCCCCACTCTTGAATCTTCTACCTTTTTTCTTTAAACCTATAATTATCATTATATCCATTAAATATATGTCTAAGAGAGTTAAATATTTGGTCTGTTCATATGCTGGTTTATCTCTGAATCTCAGCTGAGTTGTGGCTAACTCCTACTATCCAGTTCTTGAGACTTGCCCAGGACAACTAACAAAATGATGGTGATGAACAAAGCCCATCACAAGAAACAAAGAATTTCTGCAACTGCAATCTAAGCAGTTCCTTCCAGCTGCCCCATAACATGTAAGCCCCCATCAATCTGAAGCAGAACAGATATGATCCCAAATATTTCAAGATTGAGGAATGAACAAACATAAAGGGATAGTACAACCATGGTCCAAAGTAGATTTATTGTTATTGTAGTTATTAGCTTGTGGTAACAGAAAAGTTTGTAATACTGATATAAAAGTAGTGGTTGACAAAAGTTCTGAGGTGAGGAGCAGGGAAGAATAAATGAAACACAAAATATTTTTAAGGCATTAGATTTTTTCTGTGTGATACTGCAAGGATGTATACATGCCATTATACATTTGTTCAAACCTATGAAACTGTACAGCATAAAGTGTAAACCATGATGTAAACTATAGGCCTTGGTTAACAGCATTGCTTCAATATTGGTTCATCAATTGTAACAAATGTACCACACAAACATAAGATATTACTAATAGGGGAAAATGTGGGTGGGGGATTGGGTGGGTTATATGGGAATCCCATATATTTTTGAGGTTTGATGTAACATTTCTGTAAGCTAAAACTTCTCTAAAAATAAAGTTTATTATTATAAAAATTGAAAATGAAATGAATAAAAAGAAATATAATCTGAAACTTGTAATTGGGATCTTGAAATTTTCCAGGTACTGAGAGCCATAAATAATTTGAATAGAAATTTATTCCATCAACAATCATAACACAAAGAGACACTGACAAGAGTATAGTGATGAATGCCTAGAGTTAAGCAGCACTGTGACCTCTCCAGGCTGAGGCAGAATGAGCCATCTCAGGATAGAGATGTAAGTTCATAAGAAATCAAAGCAACAGAGACATCTGGATATATGTATCAAATCAATATCTTCCCAAAACTTTAGAATGTTCATAAATATACATAAAATTTTAATTCTACAATTCAATGAGAATTATTTGAAAAGTACATTTAGCTAATTAAAAATCATTAAAATAAAATGTAGAAGAAGGTCTCAGGAGTTTGAGGAAAACGGAAAATCCCACTTGATACAGGAAACCCCTCCACAGCCTCCAGTGTTTCTATCCTTGAAGCTGGTTTCCTGCCCTATGCTCTGTGTGTTCTCAGTGCCCCCTGCTGTCCAATCCTCTCTCTGCATATGCAAATGTCTGGGCTCACACACAGACTTCCTCTTATTGTATGTCCACCAAGGAACACATTTTGTAACCTTGTCAGTCACAGATGAGCTACAGGGAGAACTTGGATGTTCTTGTATGTGTATCTAGAGATGGAGAATTTACTTCAGAGAGGTGGATCATAGTATGCATTTCTATTATGCCATATTTTGCTGCACTACTATAACCCCTCACAGGGCCTGATAGATCCAAAACAAACAGAAACCAAAGATTGTGATGGAGAAAACAGAGACAGTGCAGGTAAGACACAGGATCTATGAGGGCTTCTCAAGATCTGGGTCTGACTCATATGGCCAAGTCTTGGCAGGAATCCGGAGACAACATGGAAATAAAAATAATTAGTGAAAACTATCATACTCCTTATCTAGGTCACCCTTATTAAAAATCTCTGATGTGCTCCAAGGGAGAAGTAACAAGCAGAAGAATGTATTCAGGTATCTGAGTGTTCTGGACAACACATGTGATTCCTGGAGAATACAAGACAGAGTGAGGAAGCAATGCACATATACTGGAAGCTGATTTGCACATGGGATGCCAAGGTATAAAGCAGGGAAGATCTTCAGGGCCTCAGTCTCTGTTTAGAATCTAGGAAAGGAAACCTGAACCCATCCCCTAGGATGAATTTCCCTTCTTTCAGAGGCTTGGAGATTCAGGTCAGAGAAACTACCAGTCCACAGAAAGAAAGTTTTTAAGACAATGCAAAAATGCAATCTGAGCCATTAAGAAGTCCCCACTGATAAATACCTGACTTTCCTTTCTCCCTCCTTTCTCAGGAACACAGTTTATGATAAGCTTATGCCTTGTTTTCCTCCTAACATGCTACTTAGCACAGCCTGCAAGAACATTTTCATCAACAGATATATTGGAACATCATTCCCAGAGACCATAGAATTGGGTTCATATTCAAATCAGCCGTTGAGATTTACATGAGATTGGGCAGTTCTTTGGACTATTCCCAGGGGATTTATCACTTCTAAAATTACTAGGTGAATATTCACTTCCTGGATGAGCGAGGACAAATGGATCATGATTCTTCCATTATGATCTGAACAAAGTTTTATTAAAAAATAAAAAGTAATTGTTCATAACTGAAAAGATGATGATTTCTTTTATCTGTTCCTACTCTTTGCACAAATCCAAATGGGTTCTCCACTCATTTTGAACTTCCTGGATTCTAGTATTAAAAAGAGGTCATGAGGTATCCCAATGTTCCCAGTATCTCTTTCACTTTCAGGATTCCTTGTGCTCAGATGTGGCCTGGTTGTGAAATCCTGCATCTTTGTGGGCAAGAGGCATTGAAACTTTAATGAATGTAATTAATTCAACTGCTTGTGCATCTGAATTTCCATAATGCCATTACAAAAACCACACAAGTTAGTTAAAAATGGTAATTAATTTTACTCATGGATTTGGAGGCTGGAAGACTTGTTTCCTTCTGTGGTCAGGAGCTGGCAATCCTTGGGGTATTATAGCTTTTCCATCACTTGGCTATGTCTTCTCCTTTTTCTTCTTGGTTACTTCATATTTTTGGGTGCTTGTTCTTCCCTGAGGCTTTCTCTTTCTGAATTTCTTCTGCCTATAAAGGACAAATGAAACCCACATTATAGCTCATTTTCACTCTGTTGTGCTACAACTTAACTAAAAATAAGTTTCCAGAAGTCTACTTTATAATGGGTTCACACACACATGAAGGAATAAGAACATCAAGAACAAATCTAAATTTGGATAATATAATTCAAGCCACCATAGTCAGATCTGTGGATATGAAAACAAGACATGAAATTCTGTTGGGGATAGAATCATGTCCCTGAAAAAAGACATGTCCAGGTCCCAAGCCTTGGGTCTGTGGAGGTGAACATATTTGAAAGAGAACCTCCACATATGTTATAAGTTAAGCTGTGCCCAAACTGAGTGAAGATGGGCCACAATGCAAAGTGCTTATTTCCTTATAAGCAAAGGAAATTGAACACAGTGAAGAAGCCACAAGGAGTAGCCAGAAGATGGATATCAAGGGAATTCTGAAGAAAATGCAGAAGATGTTGCCATGTGCATTGTCATGTGATAGAAAATCCAAGAAACCCCAAAGATTCCTTTCCTGCCAGGAGATGCTGACCTTGGGAAGAAACAAGCCTTCTTGCCTCTGAAACATGAGCCAATAAATTCCTTTTCTATGATAATTTTTAGCAGCCAGGAAACTAAAACATATTCCCAAATGCAAAATACATTAATTCCATCATGACATCACAAAATCTTAAGCCATCTTAGAATGAATAAAAAAGCAAAGGATCATTAAAATAATTTATGAATGTGGTTTGTCCTAATGGAAAACTTCTACCAGTGAAACTTAGAAAACCATATTTCTTTTTGCTAAGTACAATAGTATAACAACAGGAAGTGCATTCCCATTGTAAAAGAGATAATTTGGTAGGAAAACAGGTGTCATGAGTCTCAAGCAAGACCAAAATCCAGCAGGGTGAACTCCATTATATTTCAATGTGTGACAATCGTCTGTGGATGGGTGCTTTGTACTCCTTTTCAAGCAGCAGCCTCACTCTTTCTATGTGCTGTCACAGTCCCCGTGCTCTTTCTGAATGCTGGGGTCTAGATCTCACCCTCCCAGGGCACTGGAATTGCATGCTCACTTTACCTGAAAACTGTGATCAGGCTTCACTGTCTCAAAGAATAGCAGAGTTCCTATTAGTAAAAATTTTCCAAAACCATTGTCAGCTTTGTGTGCAGCTCAAGGGGATCCAAACCATCAGACAAATTTACCCTCAACAGATCCTTCCTAGATAACTGCATTTCCAAGCTGGTCTCACTCTGAGATACCTGACTGGATCCATGTTCATCCACACACTCTTTAGTAAAAGTTTATTCAGTTAAAAATCCATATGGAGCCTTCTTTTCTGCTTAATGCCTTCCCAGAAGTTGAGAGAGTTTATTGATAAGTCATCTTTTGGCCCAGTTCTCAGAGCATGCTATCTGGATATACTGAGCATTTCATGAACCAAGAATTGTCGGCTCCTTTGTGCTTAAGAGTTTAATTCTTAGATTAACCCTTTCCTCTTACATTTTTCCATAAACTAAAAGGAGAAACAAAGCTGCATCTTCTACACTTAGCTTGGGAATGCCCTCAACTAAATATCCAAGGTCATTGCATGCAAGGTTCACTAACTGGAATTCCTATGGATTTTATGGGTTTCCCATTACATGGTGAAGTCTTCTCTTTTCTCTTATAAGTTCCCATAGATTTCTGTCTTCTGTCTACATCTCTGACATTTCATTGTCTATGACTGAATTCCTTATGCTTCTAAAGACTCCAGTTGCCCAGATTAAGGCCCAATCTCATTCCATTGGGCCATACCTTAAGCAAAATAACATCCTCAATAGATCTTATATGCAATGACTTCACACTCACAAGAATGTGGATTAAGACAAAGAACAGATATAAATTTGTGGTACATGACTCAAGCTAGAACACTGTGTAAACTGCCTCAGGCACAAAAGTCATTACAATGCATTGTTAAAGTACATGTATTTATAAATGACATTTTTGTGGATTTTCATTAGAACACAGACTATCTGAAAGAGATGTCATCAGACTTTGAAAATTAAATGGACACTGAGGTCATGCTTGCACTTCAAGGTGGAAATGGCTATATCTGACAATTATTTTTAAAAAAATTTTGATAGGCATTCAAATATCATAATAGCCTCATGCCTTAGTCTACTTTGACATTCATATCTCTAAATCCCAAATACAAAACTAACTACAAGTTTCTAAAATACTCCTATGGACATCTCTCTACCTGACATTTATCTGTGTTTCACAGTACTCACACGCTGGATAGATGGTTTATCCTTGGTTTGAGTTGTTTTTCCCTTGGCTTTGCAAGAACAACCAAGGATCCCATTTTTCCCTCAGAATGTAGAAGAGTCCCTGGAAAGTCTTTCAGATTGGATAAAGTGGAGACATCAGGACAAAACAGGGAATATTTTACATCTTCTGCCTGCACTTTCTCCTAGAATTAAGACTTTGTAGTCAGTGTGTATTGAGTGCTCAAAGCAGCCCAGAACACTACAGGCATGCCAAAGGGAGAGACTTCTGCTTATCCACACTTCATGGCAGTGGCTGGTGTTGATCTTGCACATTAATCTTCAAGATTTTATGGCAGGGCTGTAGCTATTACTTACAGTATGTATGCCAACATACTCCAGTTTCTCATCTATGGTTTGGCAGACCCATAAAATGTGAGAGATGTTGAGTGGGAGTCCAGATGTGCAGGATATTGTGATAGTATGTGTGATGGTTAGGTTAATGTGTCAACTCAGCCAGGTAATTGTTTCCAGGAGTTTGTTCCAATAAGCACTGGGCTAATGGTAATACAAGAGCATTTATGGACTTTGATCACCAGTGAGTTTACTGTGTGGATGGCTGATTACATCTGTATCAATCAGGGAGATTACATCATCAATGGGGGATGCTTTTATCCAATCAGTTGAATGTCTTAAAAGGGAAGTGATTTCAACATTCAGAGAGAATTTCCCAGCTTGTTGTTGGACAGGCAACTTCTCCCAGAAACTCATCAAGGACCTTTCATTGGACTTTCATCAGAGCCACTGGTTTGCAGCCTGCTTGTGGAACCTGGACTTGTGCATTCCCACAGTCACATGAGAGACTCTTTTAAAATCTCATAGTATTGACAGATATCTCCTATTGATTCTGTTTTCTGAGAGAACCCTGACTAACACAGCTTGGCACCAGGAGTGGGGTGGTTCTTGAGGAACAGAGTCTTAAACATGGAATAGGTAGTGGAAGAAGGTAGTGATAAATATGAACTTTGACCACATGACCAGTTACAGAAATGAGGACTGTATTAGTCATGAACCTTTCTTCCTTGTTTCTTTATGAGTATGATTGTATATGTACACAAAATGAATTTCTTGTTTCCTTCACCAACCTTTTCCCCTATCATATAAAAATTGTATTAATTCCACATCATAATATTTAAGGATGTCACATTTAAGCATGAATATTACCCAAGGATTTGCACCCTATTCTGTGGGGATTTAATGCATTTCCGGTTGTACACAGGGGAGCTGAATATTGTTAGGCAGAAATATATATGTATGCTTGCCTGTTAAGTGTTTTTACTTAGAGACTAAGTATGGTTTAGGGTAATGTGTATGATTGCTGAGTTGACAAAGGGTGGACTGTGATGGTTAGGTTAATATGTCAACTCGGCCAGGTAATTGTTTCCAGGTGTTTGTTCCAATAAGCACTGGGCTAATTGTAATACAAGAACATTTATGGACTTTGATCACCACTGAGTTTACTGAATGGATGGCTGATTACATCTGCATCAATCAGGGAGATTACATAATCAATAGGTGACACTTTTACCCAATTAGTTGAATGTCTTAAAGGGGGAAGTGATTTCAACATTCAGAGATAATTTCCCAGCTTGTCGTTGGACAGGCAACTTCTCCCAGAAACTCATCAAGGACCTTTCATCGGACTTTCATCGGACTTTCATCGGAGCCCCTGGTTTGCAGCCTGCCTGCAGAACCTGGACTTCTGGAATCCCATGGTTGCATGAGAGACTCTTTTAAAATCTCATATTATTGACAGATATCTCCTGTTGATTCTGTTTCCCGAGAGAACCCTGACTAATACAGTATGAAAGGGTCTCCCCACTCCTGGGTTAGAATCTTGTAGTTGAACCTCAGACAATATTATCCTTAATTAAACACAACACATATTTATGAAAGTCACTGTTTCTGAATGTGAGTTTCTCACAGGGTAGGCAAACCAGCAA
>JAQZBX010034283.1:0-10484 GCA_029593785.1 Cabassous unicinctus
CCACGCGGATGGGGAATGGTTGTGTGGGGGGTTGTTGGGGGTGTGGGCGGTGGGGAGCATGGGAATCCCTGTAGTTTCTGAGTAATATTTGGGTAATCTAGGCACCTTTATAAAATGTATACATATATATATAACAAATAACATTTATGTAAACAAATGCACATATATGCATATGTATTATATATCATTTTACAAATAATAAATAAATAAATAATTAATTAATTAAAAAAAATTTTTTTAAAAAGAGGCTTAGGTTACTTACCAGAAATGAAAATCAAAGTCAGGTTCAGGATGCTAAGGGAACACAAGTGGTTGGAAATGGGTAGCTTGTTGGAAACTTTTCAGTGATACAAGACAGGGAGTGTCTTATTTGTTTTGGTATCACCTGTATCTGAAATATAGGCAGCACTCAATAAATGTGGATGGAAAGGAGAGAGGGAATGGAAGAAAGGAAATAAAAGAAGGATACTGTTTGTTTGTAGAGTTACCTAAAAATTCCCCAAGCTAATTAATAAAAACAATTTAAAATAAAGATCAGAATGAGGTAAAATGAAATCTGTATTTTTTTTTCTTTAACCACATTCACAGATTTAATTCAATGCTGTTCATTCACAATGGTGTACTACCATCACCACCATCCATTACCTAAATTTTACAATCTATCCGAACAGAAATTCTGTACAATTTAAGAACTCAGCCCCTGGTAACCTATATTCTATATACTGACAATATGAGTATGTGTTCTACTTATCAAATATGATAATTACAATATTTGTCCTTTTGGATCTGGCTTATTTTGTGCAACATGTCTTCAAGATTCACTCATGTTGTCACATGAATCAGAATTTCATTTTTATGAAATTTTATTTTTATGGCTAAGTAGTAGCATTCCATTGTATGTATATACTACATTTTGTTTTTTATCCATTCATCAGTTGATGGACATTTGGATTGCTTCCATCTTTTGGTAATTGTGAATAATGCCACTATGAATATTGGTATGCAAATATCTGTTCAAGTCCCTGCTTTCCATTCTTTTGGGTATATAGCTAGTAGTGGGATTGGTGGGTCATATGATAATTCTATACTTAGCTTTCTGAGGAGCTACCAAACTGTCTTCCACAGTGGTTGCACCATTTTATATTCCCACCAGCAATGAATGACTGTTCCTATATCTCCACATCTTCTCCAACACTTACAATTTTCTGTTGTTTTAATAGTAGCCATTCTAGTGGGTGTGAAATGGTATCTCACTGTGGTTTTGATTTTCATATCCCTAATAGTTAATGATGTTGATCAGCTTTTCATAGGCTTTTTAGTCATTTGCAGATCCTCTTTGGAAGAATATCTATTCAAGTTTTTGCTATTTTATAATTATGTTGTTTGTCTTTTTACTGTTGAGTTGTAGGATTTCTTTAAATATTCTGGATATTAAACCTTTATTGGATATGTGGATTCCAAATAGCTTCTCCCATTGAGTAGGTTGTCTTTTCACTTTTGTGATAAAGTTCTTTGATGTACAAAAGTTTTTAATTTTGAGGAAGTTCCATTTATCCTGTTTTATTTTTGTTGCTTGTCCTTTGGGTATAAAGTCTAAGAAACCATTACCTCACACAAGCCCCTCAAGATACTTCCCTATGTTTTCTTCTAAGAGTTTTATCATCCTAGTTCTTATATTTAGGTCTGTGATCCACTTTGAATTAATTTTTGTATATGGTGTGAGATAGGATGCTCCTTCATTCTTCTGCATATGGATATCCAGTTCTCCCACCACCATTTTTTTTAAGAGACTATTGTTTCCCAATTGCATGGAATTGGCAGCCTTGTCAAAAAATCAATTGGTCATAAATGTGATTGTCCATTTCCGAACTCTCAATTTGATTCCCTTGGTCTATATGTCTATCCTTGTGTCTATGCTGTTTTATTACTTTAGCTATGTAATAATAAATTTTAAAGTCAAGAAGTATTAATCCTTCAACTTTGTTCTTTTTTTTTTCAAAATGGTTTTGGCTGTTTGGGACCCTTCCAGATAAATTTGATGATTGGCTTTTCCATTTCTGCAAAGAAGGCTTTTGGAATTTTGTTTGGAACTGAAATGAATCTGTAAATTATTTTGGGTATAATTGACATCTTAACAATATTTAGTCTTCCAATCTATGAGCAGGGAATGCCCTTCAATTCATTTAGATCTTCTTTGACTTCTTTAGAAAATTTTATAGTTTTCTGTGTAATTCCTTTACATCCTTGGTTAAGTTTATTCCTAGATATTTGATTCTCTTAATTGCTATTGTAAAAGGAATTTTTTTCTTGATTTCCTTCTCAGCTTTCTCATTACTAGTGTTCAGAAACACTGCTGATTTTTGTTGATCTTTTATTCTACCACTTTGCTGAATTCATTTATTAGCATTAGTAGCTTTATTGTAGATTTTTCAGTACTTTCTATATTTAAGATCATGTCACCTGTGAATAGTGGAAGTTTTACTTCTTCCTTTCCAATTTGGATGCCTTTTATTTCTTTTTTTTTGCCTAAATGCTCTGGCGAGAACTTCTAGTTCAATGTTCATTAACAGTGGTGACAGTGGGCATCCTTGTCTTGTTCCAGATGTTAGAGGGAAAGCTTTCAGTCTTTCACCACTGAGTACAATGTTAGCTGTGGGTTCTTCATAAATGCCCTTTATCATGTTGAGGCATGATTCTATTCCTATCTATTTAGTTGTTTTTTTTTTTTTTATTATTATGGAAGGATGCTGGATTTTGTCAAATGCCTTTTCTGAGTCAGTTGAGATTATCGTGTGATTTTTTTCCCTTCACTTTGCTAATGTGGTATATTACATTAATTGATTTTCTTATGTTGAACCAATCTTGCATACCTGGGATAAATCCCATTTGGTCATGGTTTACAATCTTTTGATGTGCTGTTGGGTTGCATTTGCTAGTATTTTGTTAAGTATTTTTGCATCTATATTCATAAGAGAAATTGGTCTGTAAATTTCTTTTCTAGTAATATATTTATCTTGTTTTGATCTTAGGGTGATGTTGGCCTCATAGAATGAGTTAGGTAGTGTTTATTCCTGTTCAATTTTTCTGAAAGAGTTTTTATTTATTATGCTTGAGAATTAGTTTATTTCTTTAATCTAATCCAATGACATGTGTTATTTCAATTTTAAAAATTTCTGTCTTTAACATTTCAAATATTGCCTTCCTCTACACAGAAGCCTCTTTTTCTGGAACTCAAGTTAGAAATATGTTTTATTCTTATTATATTATCACTATCTTTTAACCACTATTTCATATTTATATATGTATAACTCTCTGTGTTATATTCCAGATAATTTCCTCAGTTCTGTCTTCCAGTTTATCTGTGTCTAATCTGCTGCCTAATTGTCCATTATTCAATGACCATATTTTTTACTTCTGGAATTCCTACTTAATTTTTTTAATGGGTTATTCATTTTTATCATGTCCTATTTTTCCTTTTGATTTCCATTCTTTCTTTTATCTTTTGTCTTTACTCATTTAAAATGTACTTATATCATAATCTTCTGTAGATTGTTAAAAGTTCTTGGAATTAAAATCCTTCTGTATTAAGTTTACTGACTCTCCCTTAAGGTAGATTATTTCCTCATATATTTTGTAATTTTTAACAGTGATCTTATCTTCAAGGGAATTTTGTTTTCCCTCTAGGAAAGTTCTGCATCCTAAATTGGGGTAACATTATTCAATAATTTTTTCATTTCCCTCTTCCAGGTGTGAAGGAATTCATGGAATCAGGATTATTTTCTCTATTAAGTTTTTGGCTTGAGAATTCAAATACTATGCTTATAAAGTAAATTTTAGACTCCAGACATGTCTACATCACAGGTTGTGACTTTTATTTTTCACAGATTTTCTTCACCCAGAACCCCAAGCAGAGACAAATATCCATGCTGCATTCCTGGGCCAGGGGTAAAATTTGTTAGTTTCTGATTCACTGAAATGATACTCCTCCTAGGACCCTAGCTTTCTGTAGCTATAGCAGTTCTACCTTACCACTCCACTTTGTGTGAGATTAAAATCTCAGTCCCTACCTGTTCGAGCTTTTTCTCATTAGGTTCTACATCTCATCTACCATCATGCAAAAACTCTTTAGCGTCAGTTTGCAAGATTATCTTTCTGGCTATTAATTCTGGTTTCAGTTTCCAGTACCAGCTGTTATAGCTCAGTATTTATTGTAAATTTTTAGTGGTATTTTGTTCACATTTCTGTGTGTTTATAAAGGAAAGAGGCTCTACATTAGCTCAAAATACCATACTGCTGGCTGTAAAAAATTTATATGTATGTGTGTGTGTATATATGTATATATACATATATATTGTTGGATGTAAAATATATATAAACACATATACATATGCATTTGCATTCATAAACATATATATACATGAAAGGGAGTATTCCTGTGTGTGCCTGTTGAGTTAGCATAAATCATGATTCAGATTTGACAAACAAAACCAGACAAAATTGCATGGGGAAATGCAGCTTCTTATTAAATAAAGGAATAGGCAATGTTATGTAGGATTTGGGGAAAGAGTGGCCCATAGTTTAAATTCAGAAGAAGCAGTGTTTTGATCAGATCAAAACAAAATATGGCCTATCACTGAATGAGGAAGACTCTCTAGAGCTTGCTGTTTATTGGGTGGTTTAAGTCAAAATTGGTCATGACCCTGTCCTTTAGGAGAGACTGGAACTTACAGCTCTCAAATGTAAGGAACTGATTTATCATCATAAGAATATCTTTAGAATGCTACTTTTATATGGTGATGATGTCTCATTTATGTCTTCCCTACTCATCTCCAAATCCTACCTATTCTTCAGAACCTTGTTCAAATCTCGTTTTATTTGTGTATTCTAGTTCATTTATCATTTGAGTCATAGTTTGTATGATTATCATGGATAATTAATTCAATTTGCATATGTAAACAAATGTGTGTAGTTATGTTATATCCTACCTACACTATACATTTTTGAAAGCAGGAACTATGACATATTTGTTTTAAAGCCACAGGGAATATTATGCTTTGCATATAATTGATTCTTAATTGGCAGATTTATGCATCATAGATCTTAACTAACTTTTTAAAAATATTTATCTATTATAATGTTATGAATATACAAAAGGTACAGAGTTAATTTGGGGGAAATAAGGGTATCTAGGAAGTAATGGGTAGGGACAAAAAGTGTATGATTCTTTCCCATATAACTTCCCATGTGAAGTTTTTTATCCTTGGCTATTCAGTCTTTATCCAGGTAATTTTTTATATGAGATCAATAATTTTTCTAGATAAAGTTGGGCTCATTTACCTTGTTTTACTTAATTACTCCACTTTGGTAGAATTTACTCGGAAGCTAAAAAGCACAATTCTTAGCAGACCCTCTCCCCCTCTCAAATGCTAAACATACAGTTTTATCATTTAAATTCCTAGCATTTAAATATTGGTTAAGAATGATGTTATTACTGGAGAAGATTAAATATGAATTATCCTTAAGCATTGCTTTAAGAAATCTAATATGTATCAGAAGTGTTCATTAACTAATTTAAATTAGTGGTTCTCTAACATGAGAACTTATAAACCCAGAAAATATATTTGCTGTTCCCTAAGGAATCCACAGTCTCCAGTTTGAGAACTGGATGCCGTGGGTTTAAATGTTGATTCCTGTTAAAAGCTTCTCATTAAAATATTTAAAATGTTATACAGCTGGGGTTAGCTGAATTTCCATATTTTAGCAGTTTAAGACAGCTATTCTTAAGGAAAATGATGATTTTGTTCAACTTAATGATAATTGTATGCAAATTTTAGAATTTGCCACAAGCTTACTATTTGTGGTAAACTTGTGGGAGTAGTTATTTTTTTTCTTATTCTCTATAGGAAAACTGCCAGCATCAGGAATCACTGGCTATCTCAAAATTGCAGCTGTGGTTGTCTTCTCAGATTACTAGGAACTTAAAACAGAGTTTGTAGCAAACTTAAAAATTGTTATACAGCAAAGACTTGTTACTAAGAAACACAGTTAATGAATGAAGACAGAGGAAAAGATGGAGTAACAGTAAGAGAAAGATCAGGAAATTGTTAAATTAACTAACTGGTCTTGTCCTAAAAGAAAGAAAGAAAAAAAAGCTATATTTGAAGTTCTTCTTCCAAGATTGGATTTTGTCCACTGTCCTCTCTATTTAGTTTTAAATTTAATCTTTAGATGATTGTTTATTCTTATATATGAATAAAGTTTGAAGAAAAGTTTCAAGCCAAATAGCAATGGATGCATAATGTTTAAAAACAAAAACAAAACAAAACAAAATAACCCTGAGCAAAATTTGGCTAGATCCCAGAGAATTTTATTGAATCCATTCATGAATTGGGGAGGTTCCAATCACCACGAGGTAGGTAGAGAGGAATGCCTTTGAATAAAGAGAGCAACAGACTTTTATAGACAGAACAAGGGAGTCCATTGGGAAGAAATCTTCACTGGTTAATGCAGAGTACACTTTCTAATATGGTTAGTGCAGCACATTGCTTAGCAATGAAGTTAGCCAGCATAAGAATAAGGAGCTGGCGATAGCTGATTGACTGATTTAAATTCTGTTTTCAGTGCAAGCCAGACATTTACAAGGAATAGAAACTTAGGTTTTGGTTCTGCTGACATGGGGCTTAGCACAGGCACCACCAGTTGGGCCTAATAGATTTTTTTTATTATTTGAGAAGTTGTGAGTTTACAAAACAATCATGCATATGTATAACACAGTGAACCCCGTGGTGAACAATGGAGTCTGGTTAACAGCACAAATATGAGAATGTTCTCTCATGAACTGTAACAAATACACAATACTAATACCTGGTATTAATAATAGGATGGTTTGTGGGGAAAATACACCAAAAATAAGCTACGAACTATAGATAGCAGTAATATATGATGATGTTCTTTCATCAATTGTAACAAATGTGTCACAACAATATTAGGTGTTGGTGCTTGGGCAATGTATGGGAATCACGTATGGGCTTACTAGATTTTATTTATCAATTATATGTCTCCAATACAGGCCACCTTGTTTTATTGCACTTCACTTTATTGCACTTCACAGCTATTGCAGTTTTTACAAGCTGAAGGCTTGTAGCAAACCTGCATCAAGCAATCTATCAGTGCCATTGTTCCAACAGCATGTGCTCACTTCGTGTCTCTGTGTCACATTTGGTAATTCTTGAAATATTTCAAACGTTTTGATTATTATTATATCTATTATGGTGATCTTTGATCTGTGATCTTTGATGTTACCATTGTAACTGTTTTGGGGCACTAGGAACCATGCCCATATAAGACAGCAAACATAATCAATAAATGTGTGGATTTGTTCTGAAGGCTCTACCAACTGGCTATTCCCTCCCCATATCCCTCCCCTTGGGCCTTCCTATTCCCTGAGACAAAATAATATTGAAATTAGGCAAATTAATAATCTTACAATGGCTTCTGCATGTTCTAGTGAAAGGAAGAGTGGCATGTCTCTCACTTTAAATCAAAAGCTAGAAATTATTAACCATAGAGAGGAAGCCATGTCAAAAGCCGAGACAGGCTGAAAGCTAGGCCTCTTGTGCCAAACAGTTGACCAAGTTATGAATGCAAAGGAAAAGTTCTGAAGGAAATTGAAAGTGCTACTCCAGTGAATATGCAAATAAGAAAGTGAAACAGCCATATTGCTGATGTGGAGAAAGTTTTAGTAGTGTGGATAGAAGATCAAACCAATGTTTCCTTAAGCTAAAGACTAATCTTAAACAAGGCCCTAACTCTCTTCAATTCTACAAAGGCTGAGAGATATGAGGAAGCTGCAGAAGAAAAGTGTGACGCTAGCAGAGGTTGGTCATGAGCTTTAAGGAAACTGTCTCCATACATAACTGTGCAAGGTGAAGCAGCAAGTGCTTGGTGTAGAAGCTACCAGAGGATATCAGATGATTTAGCTAAGATAATTGATGAAGGTGGCTACACTAAACAACAGATTTTCAATGTCGATGAAAGAGCCTTCTATTGGAAGAAGATGCCATCTAGGACTTTCATAGCTGGAGAGGAGAAGTCAATGCATGTTTTCAAAGCTTAAAGGACAGGCTGACTCTCTTGTTAGGGGCTGATGCAACTGGTCACTTTAAGTTGAAGCCAATTCTCTTTTACCATTCCCCAAATCCTAGGTCCTTAAGAATTATGCTAACTCTACTCTAGCTATGCTCTATAAATGGAACTACAAAGCCTGGATGACAGCACGTCTGTTTACAACATAGTTTACTAAATATATTAAGCCCATTGTTGAGACCTACTGCCCAGAAAAAAAGATTCATTTCAAAATACTTCTGCTCATTGACAATGCACTTGGTCACCAAGAGATCTCATGGAGATGTACAATGTAATTAATATTGTTTCAATGACTGCTGACAAAATATCCATTCTGCAGCCCATGGATCAAGGAGTAATTTTGGCTTTCAAGTCTTACTATTTGAGAAATATATTTTGTAAGGCTATAGCTGCCACAGACAGTGATTCCTCTGATGAATCTGGGCAAAGTCAATTGAAAACCTTCCGGAAATGATTCACCATTCTAGATGCCATTAAGAACATTTGTGATTCATGGGAGGAGATCAAAATATCAACATCAACAGGAGTTTTGGAAGAAGCCGATTCCAACCTTCATGGATGACTTTGAAGAGTTCAAAATTTCAGTGGAGGAAGTCACTGCAGATGTGGTAGAAATGGCAAGAAAACTAGAATTAGCAGTGGGGCCTGAAGATGTAACTGGATTGCTGCAAACTCATGATAATACTTGAATGGATGAGGAGTTGCTTCTTATGGATAAGCAAAGAAAGTGGTTTCTTGAAATGGAATCTATTCCTGGTGAAGATGCTCTGAACATTGTTGCAATAACAAAGGATTTAGCATATTACATAAAATTAGTTGATAAAGCAGCAAAGTTTGAGAGGATTGACTCTAATTTTGAAAGAAGTTTGATTATGGGCAAAATGTTATCAAACAACATCACATGCTATAAAAAAATCTTTCATGAAAGGAAGGATCAATTGATGAGGCAAACTTTATTGCCGTCTTATTTTAAGAAATTGTCACAGCCACCCCAACCTCAGCTGCTAGCCATGCTGATGATGCTTTTGCTAAGTTTTTTAATAAAAACTTTAAAATCTTACATAAATGAAAATTTTAATCTATAAGAATTTTAATAAATCCATAATTGCTTTGATAAAAACTCAAAAAATAATAGTAATATCATGATGATTTGGCATGTCATGGTGTTTTTTTAATCTGAAAACTTGTGAGAGTTCAATAGGAAAAGAAATTTAGAGCTTATCTGAGAAAGAGTCTCTCAAATGTACTATAAATGCTGATAAAAGCACTTTAGACAAATATTTTACTTGGATGGAAAAGTATTAAATGCATTGCAAAAATGCTTGTCAGCAAATCTAAGCTAATTTTTTCAGATCTGGTGGAATGAACCAAGAGGATATTCTCTATTTTAATGTTAAATGTGTACAGAAGTAATGTCTAATAAGTTACATTAAAAAGATTCGTGATGGGACAAGTTGTGATTCCTGCCTTGCCTCGGTATGTGAAGCATATAAATGAACAATTGCTTAGTACTAATTGTACACTAGAGGACTGGATATCTAAATTTGATTTAGTCAAAAAACAACTGCGGTACCATTAAAACTAAGCTATGGGTGAGCCAAAGTATTGAGCTAGCAGTGTCAGAGATTTGAGCACCATCATCATAGATGGCACATTAATAATATGTTAGAAAGGAAATTGAAACCCCACAATTAATCATGGCTTGATGCTTGATTGATGAAACTGGAAAATTCAAAATGCTGAAATAAAATAGAGGAGCAGGGGAGAGAGAGGAGGAAGAAAAAGTAAGAAAAATGGAGTGTGTGCATGTGAGAGTGATTGATAGATTTGGCACTTTACATCTATTGAAATTTCCATCAGACTTTAGGCATTGTGAAAAGAGAGAAGATTATTGGGTTGTATTATATTAAATTGTTGATAATTTACCATCACTGACCTACAAATATGGCATTTTCATATGCTTCCACATAATACAAAGCACCTAGCTCTGGGTCTGACTGCTAATGACAGTTCAATACAAGGCAACTCCTAGCCTTTCCTCTTACAATGCAGTATTCACTTATTTTTACGCTTCGAATACTAGCATTCTGCAATCCTGCAGAGATTCTGGGGCTCCAGAGTGCTGTTGTGAAAGGAGTAGAGAAAAGAACTGCCTACAGACAAGAGCAGGAGAGTGAGAATGGCCTTCAACAAATGTTTACTGAAGCTTTACAAATGGTGTCGGGAAATAAAAGAGACCTCCTCAGGGAGTGTGGCCGGAAGTGGCCAGTGACTGGAATGAAATGTCTTTGAAACCCCAGGTTTGTCGTCAAACAACCTGTGATCATTGCAGTCTATTT
>JAQZBX010034284.1:0-25060 GCA_029593785.1 Cabassous unicinctus
CTTTCCGGAATGTTTGGTAGAATTCAGCTGTGAAGCCGTCTGGTCCTGGGCTCTTCTTAGTTGGGAGGTTTTTGATGACTGAGTCTATTTCTTTACTTGTAATTGGACTGTTGAGTTCATCAATTTCTTCTTTCGTCAATGTAGGCTGTTTGTGAGTTTCTAGAAACTTGTCCATTTCCTCTAAAGTATCATTCTTGTTGGCGTATAATTTTTCAAAGTATCCTCTTAAATCATAAACCTTTTGCACCTAAACCTTTGCACTCATAAACCTTTTGAGACACAGAGTGTCTCAAAATACATGAGGCAAGCACTTGAAAAGCTAAATGGAGAAATAGATGCATCTACAATTATAATAAGGGACATTTATACCCCATTATTACCATTAGACAGAACATCAAAATAGAATCAATAAAGAAACAAAGCCTCTGAATAATACATTAGAGGATCTGGCCCTAATAGACATATACAGAACACTACACCCAAATACAGTGGGATATACATTCTTCTTGAATGTACATGGATCATTCTCCAAGGTAGACCACACACTAGGACACAGAAAAATTCTCAATGAACAGAGCAAGATTGAAATTATACAGAATAATATCTCTGACCACAATGTAATGAAGCTGGAAATCAGTAAAAGCCAGAAAACCAGATAAGGCAAAAAGATATGGAAGTTAAACAACAGACTCTTCAACAAACACTGGGTCAAGGAGGACATTTCAAAAGAAATAAATTCCTATCTTGAAATGAATGAAAATGATTGCAAAGCAGTTCAAAACTTATGGAATGCAGCAAAAGATGTACTGAGAGAGAAATTCATAGCCATAAATGCATATATCAAAAAAGAAGAAAGAGCTAAAATCAAAGACTTAAATGCACACCTGGAGGAATTAGAAAAAGAACAACAAACCAACCCAAAAGGAGGTAGAAAGAAGGAAATAAGAAAGATTAGAACAGAAGTAAGTGAAACAGAAAATAAGAAAGTATTAGAAAAAAATAAACAAATCCAAAGGCTGGTTTTCTGAGAAGATCAATAAAATTGACAAACCCTTAGCTGGACTAACAAAGAGAAAAAGAGAGAAGATGTAAAGACAAAATTAGAAATGAGGTAGGGGATACCACCACTGACCCCACAGAAATAAAGTTTATCGTAAGAGGATATTTTCAAAAACTATATGCCAACAAAAAGTATAATTCAGAGGAAATGGACAAGTTCCTAGAAACACACAAGCAGCCTACATTGGTGAAAGAAGAAATTGATGAACTCAACAGGCCAATCACAGGTAAAGAGATAGAATCAGTCATCAAAAACCTCCCAACTAAGAAGAGCCCAGGACCAAACAGCTTCACACTTAAATTCTACCAAACATTCCTGAGAGAACTAACACCAATCTTGCTTAATCTCTTCCAAAGTATAGAAGTAGAAGGAACAATGCCTAATTCATTCTATGATGCCAATATTACCCTAATACCAAAGCCAAAGATGCCACAAGAAAGAATGACAGACCAATCTCTCCAATGAACCTGGATGCTAAAATCCTCAAAAAAAAAAAACAAAACTTGCTAAACATATTCAACAATACATCAAATGAATTATACACGATGACTAAGTGGGTTTCATCCCGGGTAGGGAAGATTGCTTCAACACAAGAAAATCATTCAATGCAATACACCGCATAAACAGATTGAAGAAGGAAAAAAAAAAAACTTTTCATGATCATCTCTATAGATGCAGAAAAAGCATTCGACAAAATACAGCAATTTCTTGACAAAACACTGCAAAGAATAGGAATAGAAGGGACCTTTCTGAACATAATAAAGTGTAGATACGAAAAACCCACAGCCAACATCATATACAATGGTGAAATTCTAAAAGCTTCCCCTTTAATATCGGGAAAAAGACAAGGATACACTCTATCACCACTCCTATTTAACATTGTGTTAGAAGTACTTGCTTGAGCACTGAGTCAAGAAAGACATAAAATCCATCCAAATTGGAAAGGAAGAAGTAAAAATTTCACTACTTGCAGATGACATGATCATATACTTAGAAAGCCCTGAGAAATTTACAACAAAGATTCTAGAGCATACAAATGTGTTCATTAAAATCAGAGGTTATAAGATCAATGCACAAAATTCAGTAACATTTTTGCACACCAATAACACCACTTTTAACAGTAATTAGAAGAATCAAATCCCTAGGAATAAATTTAACTAAAGATGTAAATGTCTTATACACAGAAAACTACACAACACTGTTCAAGGAAATCAAAGAAGATTTAAATAAATGGAAGAATATTCACTGTTCATGGATAGGAAGAATAAACATCATTAAGATGTCTATCCTACACAAACTGATATACAGGTTTAATGCAATCCCAATTAAAACCAACACAGCATTTTTACTGATTTGGAAAATCTATGAGATTTATTTGGAAGGCCAACTGGCCCCAAATAGCCAAAAGCCTAATAAAAAAGGAAAATGAAATTAGAAGAATCTCACTACCTGGCCTTAAAGCATACTATGAAGCAACAGTGGTCAAAACTGCATGATACTGGCACAAGGATAGACAAAATGATGAATGGAACCAAATTGAAAGCTCTGATTTAGTTCCTCACAATATACAGTCAACTGATATTAGAAAAGACCACCGAACCCACTCAACTGGGAGAGAATGTCCTCTTCAATAAATGGTGCTTGGAGAACTGGATATCCATATCCAAAAGACTGAGAGAGGAACACCATCTCACATAATACATAATACATAATACAAAATAAAACTCAAGATGGATCAAAGATCTAAATATAAGAGCCAAGATCATAAAGATCTTGGAATATAATGTAAGGAAGCATCTACAGGACCTTGTAATAGGAAACAACTTCATGAACTTCATGCCCAAAGCATGAGCAGTGAGAGAAAATATAGTTAAATGGGACCTCATCAAAATTAAAACCTTTTGCCCTACAAAGGAGTTTGTCAAGAAGGTGAAAAGACAGCCTACAGAATGGGAGAAAATATTTGGTAACCATATATCTGATAGGAGCCTAATATCAGCATATATAAAGAAATCCTATACCTCATAAATAAAAAGACAAATAACCCTTTTAAAAAAAATGGACAAGTGATTTGAATAGATACTTCTCCAAAGAAGAAATACAAATGGCTAAAAAGCACATGAAAAGATGGTCAACATCACTAGCTATTAGGAAAATGCAAATCAAAACTATAATGAGATACCATCTTACACCCAATAGACTGTTGGTCATTTAAAAACAGAGGACTACAAGTGTTGGAGAGGATGTGGAGGAATAGGAACTGACATCCACTGCTGGTGGGAATGTAGAATGGTCCAGCCATCATGGAGGACATTTTCACAGTTCCTCAAAAAACTAACAATAGATCTGCCATATGACCCAGCAATTCCACTGCTGGGTATACACCCAGAAAAATTAGAAACAAGGACATGAACAGATATATGTACACCAATGTTCATAGCAGCATTATTCACTATTGCCAAAAGTTGGAATCAACCCAAATGCCCATCAACAGATGAATGGCTAAACAAAATTTGGTATATCATACGATGGAATATTATCATACGATGGAATATAACACATGAGATAACATGGATGAATCTCGAGGACCTAATGTTGAGTGAAGCAAGCCAGGCATTGAAGGACAAATATTACATGATCTCTCTGATATGATTTAATCAAGTCAAACTGACTGAGAGATAGAGTCTGGAAGACAGGTGTACTGGAAATAGGAAGGGAGAAGAAGGTTGTGAGCCAGTACCCATTCTGTTGAAATCTATGATAAGGTAGAAGTGAATAGGTGTGCAGTGAAGAGATATGACAAGGGTATAGGGATACTATTGAGTTGGTCAGTGCAAGCTTGACAGGGGGTTAGGGTGGGGAGGATGGCTTGGATGATTCAAGGAACTGGGAGTAGGGTTGGGACAGGGAATAGGTGAATACTGGGGATAGGTGGGTATGTGGGTGAAACTACAATGTTGAGAAAACTCTTTTGACAGGGAAGAGTTACTGGTTTAGAGTGTTGAATGGGAGGGCATTTTTGACAGGGCACACCTGAGACAGTCTCCTAGAGAATGTGCAAGTGATCATTTTGTCATAGTGTGCTGTATCACTGGGGGAGACACAGATGATGAGTGGGAAGGAGTTGGACTTCCATGCTGGGGATGCATGGAATGTTCTCAAACAGATGGGGGGTGTCTCTCAAGAGCATGAGCAGTTCCTAATAGGGGAGGGCAGATTAATGTGTCCAGCCCTCAGCATTGTTACAATTACCTATGGATCTTGTCCTCCAAGGAGTGAAGGCTGGTAGTCTCCATGGGCCTCAAAGAGAAGGGGAGGGAGGAATAGAAGAGATTGAAGAGGGTATTTTGGGGCAATGGAAGTGTTCCACATGATCATGCAATGATGGATGCAGGCCTTGTTTTTAATTTATCCAAAAATTTTAAAAATGTATGGTCTAAAATGTAAACCATAATGTAAACCATTTACCATGGTTGGTAGCTATGTTTCAATATTCATACATCAGTTGTAACAAATGTATCATCCACATGTAAAGATATTATTATTGGGGAAGAGGGAAAAAGGGGAGAATAATGGGTATATGGGAGTCCCCTATATTATGTATGTAGCCTAATTGTGACCTAAAAACTTCTTTAAAGAAAATATTTTTAAAAAGTAAGACACTGGGGAAGAAATGGAAGAATGTGCCACTGTACATATGGGGCAAATGTTATTACAGGGATGAAAGGTAAAACATCAAAAAATTTATTTAATTTTATTTTTTAAATGTTTTTCATTTTTTTAATATTCCAATTTTTTTACTTTTAGTTTTGGTTTCTCTAAATTATTGTGTTTATTATTTCTTACGTTTAAACCTATCATTATTATTTCATTTCCCTATTAACTGAATTTGGTAATATTCTTGGCTTTGTGTTTAAAGAGGATTTGGATCACAGTAGGGTTACAACTATGGCAGGGGAGGATCAATTTGGTGGAGTGTCAGTGATGAGGGATACATGGGAAGAAGCCCACCTGGGAATACATATAAGGTATATAAATATGTTCAAATGTTCATGAGGCATTACCACAGAGGGTAGAGATTCATACAACAACTGAAAGACTATTGAATTCTCATCCTGGGGAGCTCTGCCACATTCTCCAATTGAACAGTAACAATCCCCCAAGTACAGGGGTAATGACTAGTAAAGAATATGGTCCATTGAAGGGCCCTTAATATTGACAATTATGCTTATGAGCCTTTTGCTCTTGAATTTGCAACTTAGCCTAGTGTTGTAGAGTGCCTAAGAGTTAGGTCCTGAGAGCCTCCTTGTCACTCAAATGTGGCCTTTCTCTAAGCCAAACTCAGCATATAAATGCATTACCTTCCCCCCAGTGAGGGACATGACTCCTGGGGATAAGCCTCCCTGGCATCAAGGGATGCTACCAAGCACCAGCTTTTGATACAACCAGAAAAAGACTTGACTAAAAGAGGTCAAAGTAAAGACAAATGAGTTGGGAGGTCATCAGAGAGGTAATGCTAATGCACATCTCAGCAGGATCTCATAGATGGCCAAGGTAGATACTACCCCAAATAGTGGGGTTCCTGAGGACTCTGGAGGCATTCAGATATGATCATGACAGATAACTCCAGAGTTTGGTGCCTTACCAGTGGGCCCTACTTTGGAGTTTGTGCTCCCAAATGTGACAAAGTTGGACTCAGATATGACTTCTCTACACGTGTCTTTTCTGTCCATTTTATTTGGACCTATTGCTGGTGCTGGAGTTGGTAGGTAAATATCCAAGATGTTTGAATCTCTGGGCTGTTTATTTGCCAGCTGGGCCCTGAGCCTACATCTACTTTCCAGTTCATTGAACTCATCCAGGACAACTAACAAGGAGGTAAGGATGGACAACCCCCACACCAAGGAACTGAGTCTACAACTGCAATTAAGAGTTCCATCCATCAGCCATATGGGATCAAAGCCTCCTCTCAAATAGAGGAAGAGTGGGCATCATTATTCCAGAATCCTCAGGATTGGGGAATAAAATATGGATATGTTCAGACTACTGGTATTCTACTATAGACTTATTGTGATTCTAGCAATGGAAGATCTTATATCATTGATGTGGAAACAGTGGCCACTGGAGGTGCTGCAGTCAGGGAGAGGGGGAAAAGGGGGCAATATGGGGGCATTTTCAGCACTTGGAATTGACCTGAGTGACATCACAATGACAGATAGAGGCCATTACATATCTTGCCATAACCTACAAAATTGTGCAGGAGAGAGTGTAAACTACAATATAAACTATAATCCATGCTTAGTGGCAATGCTCTAAAATGTTTTCATCAGTTTTAATGAATGTACCACATTAATGAAAGGTGTTGTTAATGTGGGAAAATGTGGGAGGTGTAGGAAGTGGGGCATATGGGTATCCCCTATATTTTTATGTAATATATATGTAATTTAAATACCTTTTTTTAAAATTTAAAATATTTTAAAAAAAGAAGAAAGCAGAGGTAATTTTCAATCTTCCTTCTTTTCTAAAGTATTCCTTTGAAGTTTGCCAAAAGAACAGCTACTGCAAAATTCTGTAGAAAATAGTCTATTCTTCTATTTCCACTGCAACAATTTCTGAGAATTGGGCATCACCAAGTAAAAGAAGGCATTCTAAAGTGTTTAGGGGGCATAGAGAAGTTATAGTAAAAACAAAAAGAAAAAAAGGTGGGGTGTGGCTGTTGTCAGGTGAGTTCTGATCTTAGCTGCATATTGTAACATGGAGACAGAAGGAGACTTACCTGAAACTGATGAATCAGCTGCTATTTGAGAACTTCCCTCTCCCTCACTGTGGTGTGATTGCACTTGGAGGCAGGTGTCCTCATACCTTGGAAAAGGAGGATAGCAGCTGAGGTAGATGCATCAGGCTATCCCATCCTGTGCCCATTCCATATGCAGATTACTTACCTGCAGAGACCAGGCAACACTTGGTCACCACAATGGGTTTGATATTCCACAGGCAGCTTCTGAGCTTGGATGGCAACTTAGTGCAGATCCCCAGAACAGGCTTTAACCCTGCTTTGATAGTTTTTTGAGCACCAGATGCCTGGTTCACTACTGGAAATGGTATCCCTTGCCTTTGTCTCCAAATCCTCTAGCAGACTTTAATTACTATATTCAAATTCAGATATTCCACAAACTAGAAAGAGAAACAAATGCCATAGAAAATAAGCATATCATAGAAACATATCCTGCAAATTTAAAGCTTGTGAGAGAGTTTCAGACTTCTCTCCACTAAAGGGCTTTCTTACGTACTCTATCCCTCAGAAGTTTTTAGTTCACTGTAACTAGTAGTAAGATGATCGCAAAATTAAACAATCAGTGAGTTGAGGTTCCACAAATCAAATTAATATGTATGGAAAAATTAAGTTGATTCCATCTATTGGAGCTAAGGAAATAGAAAAATGGAAGAGTAATTAGGGGATAGGGTGAGCGAGCTAACTACACACTTTTATACCGGGTAAAAACTGTACTATATGTAAAGCATCTCTGTAAAGAAAACATGATAAACAGGCACAGCAGTAGACCAGAAGATCCATGGAAAAAAATAAAAAGTCTGGAAATAATCCCAACTCTGTATGGAAATTTAGTATATGACAAAGATATCCCACATTTCTGGAAAAATGGTCATTTAAGTAAATGGTGTAGGGAAAACTAGATAGCAATTTTGAAAAAACAATAAAATCCAAGTTGATCAGATATATAAATGTAAAAATCAAAACCATACAAGATTTAGAAGAAAATGTGATTTCCATGATAACCTAAGGATGAAGACTTTTATAACTATCCTTTAAAAAATCTGATGCATAAGGTAGGCATTCCAGGTAGGAAGTGAGTGACAAAATGCTGGCCTGAGGTACTGAAGGCTTTCCACTACAGTGGGGGCCTAAGGAAAGGACAGCACCAAAACTTCTCAAGCTTCTAGAGGTAAAGAATAAATCTCAGGGTAACACACTACAGTTGGCTACATTGTTCAGGATCCAAGGGTGGGTTACATGGACAAGGCACATATAAAAAATACAGAGATGTTTTACCATTTACAGATCACAGATACAGATGCTCCAAAAAACTTCCCTCTGTTTTGTTGTTTTAGGACATCTCTTACCGCTGATATCACAATTATTCCAGTCTTGTGAATACCAGCTTAGAAAGAGAGGTGTGGGGGCACTGCAACATAATCAGTGAACAGAAAGGCACATTGCTCCATTATAATTTTTTTAGTCTCTCAAAAGAAATAAATGCTCTGTTTGGATAAACAATCAAATGCTCAACCAATTTTCTGATGTATACTAAAATGTACTAGCTTTAAAATGTGCATTCTTCAGCTTTTGTAAACATATATTTCTCATATGTATATAATTTTTATGCCTCTATCTTTCAAAATGGAACACTGGGTATTTTTAGCTTAAGTATTGTTACATGTACGTCTATTTTAACTGCACATTTCCAAAAGACACAAAAATCAGGTATTTCAATTTCAATGAGTTGAAAATTGTATATTTATAAAATGAAAAGCCCTCATCAAAATACAGTTTTCAATAGGAAAAATAAATAAGACAGACAAGTGGATTTACACAAATTTTTAAAATTAACCTGAGTAAGCTTCAGTGTGGTACATGAATCTAGATTAAGCACATTTTCCCTTATTCTTCCAGAGATGTTCATCTTCCAAGTTGAGTATTTTTTACATCAAATTATGTATTGGAGACTTTAGGATCCCCACATTTGCTTTTCATTTCACATCATCTTTGGTTAAGCTCTGAGCACTTATATTTCTCTGACAGATTGTTGGGACCTTAGGCAGAAGCACCTGAAACAGTGGTGGTGGAAGAGTTCATGGTACAACTTGCCATCACAACTGTGTCTGTTCACACAGGGCAATGGCATTCATCAAAGCCTCCATGACCTTCTGATATTCACCTTCAGTGACTAAGTCCTTCACTGAGCTCTTTTACTTCAAGGAAGTATTTCTGAACAGCTTTGGCACATTTCAGATCTGGTAACTTGGAAAGCCTGGCTCTCTGCTTGTCAAGTTTATGTTTCTTTCTTGGCTCTCACAGCCTGTTTTTGAAATTGGGGTCACTCCATCTCTTGTGGTTGAAGTAAATACAGTACCCAGTGCAGATGGCGCCATGAACACCAGCATTGAGGCTGCTTTTCTGACACACCATTTTCTCTCAGCTGCAGAGTATAGTGAGAAGTGGCAGCCCATGAAGGAGCCATTGGCTGTCAAACCTCTGATTATAACTTTTTAAACAATATTATTACTTTTATCTTATGTACCTGACTTTATTGGGGAGGCACCTAGTTATGTATCATCATGGCAAATGAAAATAGGTTTAAAATGAAGATACATATGCATTGTTCTCACAGAATGCACAAGAGGTTTCAAAATGGGTGATTTAGGAAGCTATTTTTTCTGTTTGTATCTATTTGTCTAACAACTCATATTGGTGAGGAAGTGGCAAGATGAGTTAAACAAAATTACCAAGAAAGTAGTCATGATAGCTGTGTGACATGGCTTTCTATTCCTCTTTGAATATCTCCAAATAAAATGTGAAATGAAAATAATTTATCTTTCATTCTCTTAAAGAGATTAAAAGGCAAGCTATTTGGCTTCCTAACATTGACATTGGTCACTGAAAATGTTTAATTCAGCTGAGGGATACTGATTTAGTGGGAACCACAGGATATAGCTGTCCTTGGGTCTGAAACAGTACAGGATCCCTGTTGATGACAGTAAGTACATTAGAAGGAAAATGTGGTGTTCTGTGGTGTGGGAGGGTTAGGGGGTGGGGGTTGGGCAGGATCAGGGCACAATGGGCTGGCAGAAGGCCCTGGGTTATACCAGGCCTACTGGAACTGACCCAATTCCCTCTCCTGACTCGGTTCCTTCTCCCTCTTTTGGAACCATCCATCTTTATATGAGGGAATGGTTGTAAATCATGCCACTGTGACGATGGGTGCAACTCAATAGTTAGTTCTTGAGGAACTGCCAAACTGTCTTCCATAGTGGCAGCAACAGCCTGTGCCATTTTAGAATCCCACCAGCAGTGAATGAACATTCCTCTTACTTTCTTCACATCCTCTCCAACACTTGTCAGGGTTTTTTAAATTATTTTTTTATTTTTAATTTTTGTACTTTTATTGACAAGGTATATTTAAAGAAAAAACAACACACACACACACACACCAGATGGTTTACCATATTGACATACAGATGTTCCAAAAAATTTTCTATTTATTTTGTTGTTTTAGGATACCTCTTGCCCCTGGTAACAAAAATATTCCAGTCTGGGAAGCAGATGAGCCTCAACCACTTGGGCACCCACCTACTACATTGGGGGTCCCAGGGTCATGTCCCAGTGCCTCCTAAAGGAAGATGAGCAGACATCACCTCCTGAGACTCAAAAGAGCTAGATGCCACATCCACCTCAACAAGCTAGACTCTGCCCCCACCACCATGAGCAGCCAGCAGACACAGCAGCCCATGGTGAGTGGAGTGGCTCAGACTGTTGGGCACTCACCTCTCATGTAAGAGGTCCTGTTTTGCCTCCTGGTGCCTCCTGAACAAACAATGAGTGGAGAGACAAGCAAACCACCTGGGGGAGGGGTGATAAAAAATATAAATTAAAAATAAATAAAAAATTAAAATTAAAATAAATTCCAGTCTTGATACCATCAGCTTGAAAAAGAGGCAGGAAGCATGACCTGCAGCATAGTCAATATACAGAAAGACACACGGTACGATGCGAATTTTTAAAATATTGTGTACAGTTTTGCATCAGGGACCCATCAAAGATGTAGCATCATGACAATGAAAAGACATTTAAAATGAAGAAGGTGACTACATAGACATACATGAGGGGTTTGTTATCTTCTCACCAAATGCATGAGAGGTGCTGACGTGGGTGATTTAGCAAGCTCTTCAGTTTTAATATAGTTTGCTTAGCAACTCTCAGTGGTGAGGAAGTTGCAAGACGAGTTAAATAAAATTAGCAAGAAGGTAGTCAGCACTGTGTGATATGGCTTTCTACTTCTTTTCAATATCTCCAAGTAAAATGTGAAAGGAAGAAAATAATCTATCTTTTATTCTCTTTAAGAGAAAATGCAAAACTACATGGCTTCCTAACACTGACATGGCACCACAAACATTTAATTCAGCCAAGAGAACAGATTTAATAGGAACCACAGGATATATCCATCCTGGGGTCTGAAACAGCACACGATCCCAATCAGTGACAGAAGATGTTATCCACCAGTAAGCACTTGCACTCATCTGTGTTCATTCCACACTAGAATACATCCTAGTGGATTCCAGAGTTCTCTACAGATGTGTGAGGAAGACCACAGTTTTCAAGTCTGTCAGGAAAAGTTCCCATCTTATTTCTATGCCTGATCACACCACTGCCTGGAAAAATAATCAATGATTCCCCCCCTGACTGATACATTTTCAAGAAAGCAGGTATCCCAGAAGCAAAATTGAATGTCTGTTGTGAGGGCTTTATTTTGGCTTCAGTGATGGCCCTGCAAATCAGTCCTCATGCTTTGGGCTAGAGATGTACTGCTTAAGTTGAATTTCTGAATTAAAGTGGACACCACAGATTTTACAATGAAATGTCTCATTCTGAAGTCCTGGCCCCTTATGGCCATTCTCCATCTTTAATAATGATCTGTGTCTAGGATAGGATTTCATAGGACCAACCCTACAACTGGGCTTCTACCATGGTCTTGCTTTTAGATCCTGTGTTGTGTGCCTCTAGTTGTGATGGGAAGTTCACAGCCAGTTTGCAGAGTGAATGACAAAGTGATATTGGGGGGTTTGGAGTGGGGTGCTTTTTCATCTTCTGATTTACATACAGCAATAGGAGTTCCATTTGGGCTCTTGGAAGAAGTGGCTTCTACCAGTGGTGACAGGGGTTTTGTGCTGGATTTGAGGAGAAAAAAGCTACTTTCTGAGCTTGGTGGCTGACTACTGGTGATGATGGCTTTTAATTTCCCTTTATTCTCTGATTTGTGAGAATTGTTGCCTGTGAATGAAGTGATGGTGCAGCTGGTATTAGCCTTTTCACTGTTCTGGGAAGAAACCACTTTTGACTTAATTTTTGTTGCCTCTAGCTTAGTGTGTTTACTTCCTTTGTGGTGAGCCTTGTCCTGGCTATCTGAGATAAAGTGCAGCTGACAGACATGACAAGAAATAAATTGTTTCTTCTCTGGGGAATGAACACTCCAGATGTGTGTTTGAGGACTGATTTTTGCACAGGATCTATCCCTTCATTCCTTAGTTCCAATAGATGGAAGCAACTTAATTTTTCCATGCATATTAATTTGCTTTGTGGAACCTCACCTCCCTGCTTAATTTTGCAATCATCTGACTACTAGTCACAGTAAACTGAAAACTTCAACTGCCTGACAGAGTAGTTGAGAAAGCCCTTTAGTAGAGAGAAGTCTGAAGCTCTCTCACAAACTTTAACTTTGAAGGATATGTTTCTATGATTGGCTTATTTTTTATTGCATTCATTTCTTTATCTAGTTTTTGGAATATCTGCCTTTGGATGTAGTGATTTAAGTCAGCTAGGGGATTTGGAGACAAAGGCAAGAGATACCATTTCCAGTGGTGAACCAGGCAGCTGGTGCTCAAGAAACTACCAGAGCAAGGTTAAAGCCTGCTCTGGGGATCACACTAAACTGCCTTCCAATCTCAGAAGCTGCCTGTGAAATGATGCCTGTGAAACATTCCATTGTGGTGACCAAGTGTTGCCTGGTTTCTGCAGGTAAATAATTTGCATATGGAATGGGCACAGGATGTGATAGGTTGATGCTTGAGGTTTAAAACTGAAATTAAGGTGGTTGCCTAATTGAATATCATTCTTTTGAGGAAAATCTAGCAGAAGTATTAATTCCTCAAGGTCAAATATGTACACATCCTGCACTTAAATGTCCACAAAATAAATTGGTTGTGATAAAGTGCCAAAATGGACAGATATTGCATGATTCTATTTCTGTCAGGTATTTCCATTATGCAAGTTGATATGAAATGGTGTGTAGAGCAGGTTACCAGGGGCAGGGGGCAGGGGAAATGGGGCATAGTGTATAATCTGTGTAGGGCTTCTGTTTGGTGTGAAGGCATGATGTGGGATTGGATGGTGGTGTATGTAGTGCAACTTTGTGAATGTGATTAATCTTACTGCATTGTAAGCTTGTGGGTGACTGGCATGGGAATCTTTAGGTTTTAAAAGAATTTGACATGGATATTACTGGTACACCTGAAAAAATTTTAAATATATTCTGTATGCTTAAGACCAATGCAAATTTCTTGATCTAGATATCCTTATTTAAGTTATTTGCATAAGTGATTATATTTGTTTCTGGGAAATCTACAGAGAAGAAAAGTTTTCAAGGGACATAAAGTATTCAACCTTCCTTCAATCATCAGAAGATATATGATAGATAGATAGAATAGAATGATGGCACCCATCTATGAATGTCAAGCAAAATAAAGGCAAAGAGATCTTCATCAAGACTTTTTATGATTAACCTGTCCAGTGCCAAGGACAAAGTAGTATTTTGAGCATTTGTACCTAGCACAGGGGAAGCAGAGCCCAGTCCATAGTAAGTGTCTGTTCCTGCAAGGGTATAGTTCTTGACTTCAGGGCCTATTGGCATCAAGTTTGTCAACAATGTGTGAAGTCTTTCCCCAGGGAATCTGCCCCATAGCCATCTTCAGTTTCTCTCTTGTTAGTAGATAGAACAGTTCTTCTTGGCACTGTGTGCTTCAAAAGGTACAGAAGAATTATGTCTAAACTCAGCCAAACTGTGCTTGCTGCAGCCTACAATGTCCATTCATTTAATTGGCCCAGGTAGACACTTGAAGTGAGTGCACAGGATATCTACTCATGGGTACCAATCACCTTCTTATCCTATAAGAAGTTTCTTCTGATGGCCATTGACAAATCTGATTTTAATGCATGCCTCAAATTCCCATGGTGATTCCCATAGAGCCATGCCCCATATGGGTATGTTTAAAATTATGTTATTAGGTATGACTATAGCAATACAAAAACATTTGGAAGCCCAAAAAGCAGAAATCCTAATTACATACAGCTCTAAACAAGGGAAGGCTGCCCCACGGCCACATGGAGCAGCTAAGGTGGGGATAGCCACAGCTGGAGGCATGGGAGGCAGTTAAGTATAACAGGTAAGTTAGGTTTAGGTAGGATTTAAGGGCTCTCTGTATTGGCTAATCTTAATAAATCTTTGGGCTCTGGGAGATAGAGGCTGTACTTAGTTATTTGGTAGCTTTTCCTGAGGAGATTAGGGTAGATGCATAGAGGTGTCAGTGTATGACAGCCTGATAAGACAGTTGTGGTGTGTGGCTTTAATTAGCTGCTCAAGAGGAGGACCTGACAGGCGTCTATCCAGGGCCTCAAAACAGAGTTGAGAGCATTTCAAAGAAACTATGTTACTGCTCTCAGTTCTTCTGGGTATATACAAGTAACCCCTGATTGTTTACCTCAATTTTGAGCTTGATTACTTGGGATATTTGAGTGACCTAAATAGGACACATACAAAAAGTAGGTCATAAACTGATCTAAATGGGATAGAAGATATTTTATTATGATAGTCAAAGGAAGAAACCAAGTTGAAACATGAGAAGTACCTCATGCTGGCTTATAGAAGGAGTCCCCAGTTGTTTGGCATTAATGAGGAGTAAAAAATCAGGTATTGCAGGGGCTTCTATTAATATTTTCTTTGAATTATGAAGTGTGCTAAAACTATGGTTTCTGCTTTCTATGGTGATGATTTCATGGTGCAGGCTTTTAGTTAGAGTGGTCTCTTGTCCAGTGCTATTAATCCACATACAAGTATTAACATTACAAACACCTCTTTGATTCTCTAATACTTAATTGAGAGTCAATCATTTTGAAAATGGCTATTTTCAAAAGCCATTTTTGCAAGGGTTATCTGTCCTTTATTAAGCAGACCTAGTATTTGTTATCTTTTAAAAATATGAAATACTAGAGTTGTAAAATCCCTAATTAGATGTCAGGGATTTGTAAAAACTGGGTTAGAGCAATGATCCCTGCAGCCACTTCAGCAAGTCTCAAATGGATTGCAAAGACCAGTATTATAAGTATGACTGTGGGATCTCAATAATGTTTGGCTGGGTTGGGGAAGAAGGAGTAACATTTACATAACTGGGAAGGCCAAAGGAGGCCAGAATACCTGTTTGTGACAGGGGTAGTGGAAGAGCAAAGCAGTACTGATTAGCTCCCTTGTTTGGGGGCCACAATTATGTTTCTAGGGCATTATCTTTAGATTGGAAAATTGTACTTCACCTTAGGTAACTGAGAATTACTAAAGAACAGGACTGGAGGAAGACAGTGACTTCTGTTGGGCATAGAGTGAGGGTATGGTGTAACCCATTAGGTCACTCATGTGTGCTACATATGGAAGAAACATGAGAACAATCACCAGTGGCCATGAGGGGCAGGCAATGCAGATACAGGGGAAATTGCAGTTGGGAAGAGGTTTTATTTTCACAATATTTTCCATCTCTGTGCCAGATAAGAATTGAATAAAGGTTTGGAAAAGGGAAATTACATATCCAGGAGTTATTGTTAGTCAATACATAATAGAATAGTTTGGTTAATGTATGTATAGATTGAACATTTGTGTAAGTATTCAAGGGGCTCTGGTGTTGTGTTTGTTTAATTTGCCATGTAATATTTTGGAAGTCTAGAGGGACAGGCTGACTGTCCCTGTTAGGGAAGACTGAGGAGAGAATATGGATGATGAATAATGACAAAGGGGGAGAGAAAGAGTTTGGAGGGGAACAAATTGCACATTAGGAAGCCAGCAGATTTCTTCTGTTTTACCTAAGAGGAAACATAACATGGATACCTCAGTAAGGCTATCCTTTACATGAGAGGTGATATTAGTGGGAACCATAATCCTAGAGGCACTGCAGTTATTGGACTGGTTCTCATAGGCAGTTAACATGGTAAAAAGTAGTATTACATTCATGAGGGGCATAAATTAAGTTACAACTTTACAAGTATCACTAAGGAAAGTTGGGTCACAGGGCAAGCAAACTGCACTGTCTAGAAAATCACTCACTCTTGTGGGTCTTATGTTTTAAAACAGGATTTAACACTGTTATTAGTTCCTGCAAAATTGAGGGTGTCTGAGATCTTTCATGGGTGGTGAGAGTTTCCCAGCTCAGGTGGATTTGGACTCCTGACAATTGTTTAGGGTGCAGGGGTGAGTGGTCTCCAACTGTGAGCTCTTGGCCTGGGGAACTGTTGTCTAAGGTGATGTCATTTTTAGTAGTGAGCTCCTGAGCTGGGGTGATGTCATCTGGGATGAGGGGTAGGGGTATCCTTCCCAGGTGGAGAACTTCTTGGATTGAAGAGGGTCATGTTTTTGCAGCACTAGGACATTAAAATGAGGCTGAGCTGCATGTAGAATTTGAAGGCAACACTAGGTCAAGCGACTGACTTGCAAATATATTTTAAATCAAAGGGCTTTGTGGGTGCACCACTAGCAAAGATGAAACTTTTGTAATTTGACCAAAGTGCCAGGAGCTGATTAGCACAATTAAAGCCCAATTAATGGTAGCTGAATCTAAAAGCTCCCAAGAGTTGAAGGTTTTGCTCAGATAGGTGAAGATAGGGATTCTGTTGCAAATAGGTTTTAAATCATTTGGCCTGATTTGGGTGCATATTCCTAATAAAATATGAGATTGATTGTTTTAATTAAAATATTAATTAAATATTTGTAACTGAATTGGAAGTTCCAGCATTAGCCTGTAGTGAGCTGCTCCAATTTACACAATTACTATGGATCATTTGCCTCAGTTGTTGGTTCAGTTGGTGATAAACAAGTCAGCTAGATCTTTGGCTGCAGGGCCTGTTTTTGCCAAATTTGATCAAATGTGGATCTCAGCATCTGCCATATTTTATTGAAACAATAGCTTACTTGGTGGGTTTGAGCCTCTGGATTGTAAAGCAATGAAAACACCTATACCAATAACAACAAAACCAAGAGTCAACAAAATGGTGTGTACCTGCACCCAATAGGATGTTTTTGTTTTATGCTCTTTCCCCCAGCCCTAGAATGAATTTTTACCAAGGAGGAGTTGTCTTGTTTCATCATTGTGGGAAAGGGGTTTTGCTCCCTCATTATTTTCTAATGTGATTATCATTTACCAAGTGGAGTTGCTTATTTTCCTTCTTGGTGTTACACATCTCAAAGGAAATGGCCCTGGAGAAATAATTTCAATTTATTAAAGGAAATTGGTAAGTAAGACTAGTCATCCATCCCTTATATCCTGAAAAATGTGGAACATTTCTGGTAGGTGGAAATTTAGGTTTAAGTGTGTCCCATAACAAATGGTCCCATAATGAATGCTGAGACTGTATGATAATCTGTTATTAATGGGCTCAAGGAGAGTATCTGCCCTTGATCTAGCCTCCCATCATTATGAGTAGGGGGAAGAATAGAAAATCCATTTTTATGAGAAGAGATATTATTGAAGGATCTCATATATACAGAATCCACATAAACATGATGATGAGTCATGCCCCCTTTATTTTTTTATTATATATTTTAGATATTGCTAAAAGATACATTACATAAAATGTTACATAAAAAATATAAGGGATTCCCATTTACACCATGCTTCACACCTCCCACTTTTCCCCACATTAACAACTTCTATCATTAGTATGGTACATTCATTGCAAATGATGAACACATTTTGGAGCATTTCCATGAGGCATGGATTATAGTTTAAATTGTAGTTAACACTCTCTCCCACTGAATTCTGTAGGTTATGGCAAGGTATATAATGGCCTGTATCCATCATTACAATGTCACTCAGGTGAATTCCAAGTCCTGATAATGCCCCCATATTGCACATCAATTTCCCTTTACCTGACTACAGGACCTCCAGTTGCCACTGTCTTCACATAAATGATATAATTTCTTCAATTGCTAGAATCACAATACGTCTATAGTAGAATACCTGTAAATCTACTCTAGTCCATATTTTCTTCCCCAATCCTGAGTATTCTTGGATGGTGATGTCCAATCTGCCTGTAATTGAGAGGGGGCTTTAATCCCATATGGCAGATAGATGGGACTCTTTTGCTTGCAGTTGTAGACTCTCTCAGTTCCTTGGTGTGCTGATTTTCCATCTGCACCTCCTTGTTAGTTGTCCTGGATGTGTCCAATGAACTGAAAAGTAGGTTTAGCAACTCCACTGAGATTCAGGGCCCAGCTGGCACATGGACAGCCTAGAGATTAATGTCTCTTTGACATACACCTACCAACTACAACAGTAAAAATAGGTTCAAATAAAATGGACAGAAGTAGCATGTGTAGAGAAGTCACACCTGAGTCCAGCTCTGTCACACTCAGGAGCACAAACTCCAAAGAAGGGCCCACTTTTAAGGAAACAAAGTCCACAGCTATCTGCCATGACTATATATGGGTGTCTCCAGAACCCTCAGGAGCCCCACTATTTGGGGTAGTGTCTACCTTGGCCATCTATGAGATCCTGCTGAGACGTGCATAAGTGTTTCCTCTCTGATGACCTCCTAACTCACTTTGAAGTCTCTTAGCCATGTACACTCATTTGTCTTTATCTTTTCCCCCTTTTATTCAAGGTCATTTTCCAGTTGTATCATGAGCCAGTGTTTGGTAGTTATCCCTCAGAATCAGGGAGGCTCATCCCCAGTAGTCATGTCCCTTGCTAGGGGAAGGATAATGCATTTATATGCTGTTTGGCTTAGAGAAAGACCAAATTTGAGCAACAAGGAGGCTCTCAGGAGGTAACTCTTAGGCAGCCTACAGCACTAGGCTAAGGTACAAGTTCAAGAGCAAAAGGCTCATAAGCATAGTCATCAATATCAAGGGCCCATTAATTGGCCATCTTTCTTTTTTTTTTTTTTCAGGGGAGAGCGCGAAGGCAGTCCCCCACTACCACAAATTATGCAGTTGAGTTTCCCTGCACTTGGGGAAATTTCAGCGGTCAGCATATCCGGAGTGCAATGGATAAGCCTTGCCCTGGGAAAACCACCTTCGTGATCATGGTATCTCCCCTGCCAGGTAAATATGACCATCTTTCTTTACTAGTCATTGCCCTTCTAATTGGGAGATAATTGCTGTTCCATTAGAGAATGTGGCAGAGCTCCCCAGGATGGGAATTCAATAATATTTTGGTTGTTGTGTGATTCTCTACCCACTGTGGCAATGCCCCATGAACATTTGAACATATTTATATACCTTATATATATGCCCAGGTGAACTGCCTCCCATGTATCCCCCATCACTGATACCCTACCTCATTGATCCTCCCTACCATATTTATAACCCCTCTGTGATCCAAAACTTCTTCAAAAATGATCACGCTCCCTTTAAATACAGAAAAGGGAAATGGGAAAGCTTGCAAAACCTGGTATGTCATGTAATTCTTCCTAAAGGTCTGGAACTAAGAGAAATTAGAACTTGGGCAAAAGTGAAATCTAAGCAACAAGAATCAATGTTAGACGGTTGATGCCACCATCACAGTGAAAAGACATCACCTGAAAAACTTCAACAGAGATTCAGCAAATATAAGGACAAATTTCACTTGCTTTGAACTCTGGAGGATGGTAGAGATTGGAGAAAGACTCCACAAATGCTGGATTGAAGATAGAGAAAAATATCAAGTAGGGATCTTCTGTCATGGACCATTGGCCCTCTTCCCCTTCCTTTCACTGGGTCCCAAACAAATATTGGAAGTTATCCAGAAGCAGCAATCAGCCAGGGTCCTCTCACAGTGGAATGAGACTTTAGACTAGGAATGCAGAACAGTGAGTTAGAACCCCATGCACATCTGGGCCCAAAGAGTGAAGTCCACAGAAATTCAGGGCAAAACAGGAGCTGCTGAGGAGTACAGTAAACAAAAGGGCCCCTGGTTTGGGACAGAGAAAAACTGAGGCAGAAGGGTAGTGACCAAGTGCTGCACTCACTCAAAGCAGTTCCTGTTGGTGGGACTCCCTAAATGCAGAAGACACTTTTCTGGAGGGACCCACATTTCTGGATTGACCCCAACTGTCTCCCGAGGGCAGGATAACAATACAGGGAAGATTCATAAGACAAAAATGCCTTACAAAGAGTAAAAGAGGGTGGGCTAAACTGAATTGCTATAAGACTGGAGGGTCCCAGAACTGAAAAATGTAAGGAAATTTGGGCACTGAGTGAGGAAAAGAATTTAAACAAATCATAGCTGCTGGGGAGAAAATTCTGCACAAAATCCAACAGAACAGATCAAGATTGTCTTCAGAAGAAATAGAGGAAAGGAAGATGACAAGTTATGACAGGTTGTTCCCAAGTTTCAGATTCTGGGTGAATGAGCACTTACAAGAGACAGGAATTTAGCTAAAATTCAGTTTTGTGATGTAGGGCCTAGCATGAGGGACTGCACCTGGGGCCAACTTAATTTATTTAATAAATTCCTCCAGTTTCATCTGGCTGTCAGCCCTTGAGAGTTGTGATGAAAACTGAAGGTGTTGAGCAGCCCTTTCAGTTCCTGCCTAAGGTCTTGGTGTATAACTTGCAGATTGTTTCATGTTTTGATGTTGTCAGCTGTTGCTTGATCATCATTTTTATGTCATCCCAGATATAAAGAAATCATTTACTGTGTCACAAAGAGCTGGGAACACACATTATAAACACTTGAGAGAAAACAGTGCAGAAGGGAGACTATAATGAGGACTATGAGTGATAACCCATCACTCAAATACCCACCTCATAGTATGCACATATGCTCCTAAATCCAAGCAGATTATTTAAACCACCTGAAATCAAAGTGATCAAATAAGGCTCTGAGGAAGGACCTGCATTTTTAAGCCATATGGCTTGTTTAATTATTTCATACAATTGTGTTTCATCTTCCCCAGAGCAACAGGTGGTGTGGCAAGGCAAAAATACCTCCTTGTTCAGCTAAGTAATCAAGTACAGAAATGCTTTTGTCTAAAACAAGTTAAGCTAATAAATCTAATGACTTGTTGTGTAGCTATAGCTCTTGCAGTAAATTCAGTAATTTCTCCTATTGTGATTGATAAATTTTTAATAAAGTTTTCATTTGTGGTAACTGCAAGCCAAGATAGCAGAAATCAGCCAAAAGAGGTGAACCTAGAATCATTAACTCCTTGGCTAATTGCAAGCATGAGACTGTAGACTGAGGGAAGTAGTCCAGTGAGAAGTTTCAGATTGATTCTAAATTCCTAAGGTGCTGTGAGGAGGCCAAGTACACATTTACCAGCTATAAAGGCAATTTGCTGCCCAGACCAATATAGTATCAAACCCTTCACAATAAAAATATAGCCTAGTTGAGCAATGTTACTTTAGCCAAGGTGATGTTTATAGATACATTACTAGGAATAATATCATTTATCCTCATTATCCAAGAGTTTGTTTAGTTGATAGAACAAGTGAGGAGCAGGCCAAAATTTACTTGTGAATCTTTTGCAGAGACAAGGACTTAAACATGAAAGTGGACATGCATTGTTATGGTAACTTGTAGTTCATGGAGGCATGTGGAATTTTATAGTGGGGTCTCTGAGCTCCTCTATTATATCTGTACAATTCTCTAGAGCATTTCTGGCCATAGTGAGATCACAGTTCCAAGAAAGCTTAAAGCAGAGTAAAAAGGACCTTGGGTATAGTATACATATTTGATATGGAAAAAATGGTGCAGTTTGGTTCAAAGAGACTAAAACATTTGGGATAAGAAAGAAATTTATTATGAATAGGAAAATGGGGTCCATTGCAATGTGTATAGATAAGAGTTTATGGTGACACATCTAACAGTCTCTGAGGTTACTTCCCTGTGGAATGTCCTGGGAGAAGGGGATAGTGATGTTTTTCCAGGCCAGTGCAAGTACAAAGCATAGGGATATAGGAAGATTTTTATGCATTATAAGTGTTAGTAATGTAAAGTCTGTTGATGACTTGATCTGTCACTTTTGGAATAAGCTGTCTACCATGGGACATTGTTTATGTTACTTATTGGCTAGTTTGATTTTTAAGTGTCCAGAGTTAGAACAAGGCCAGGGGTGTGATGGAGCCTTTTATGGCTGAGTGATGTTTACCAGTGGCTCAACACCCTGTAATTAAGTTGCATTAACAGAAGTTAGGAGTACTTGCCAGGTTTCCCTTTAATGAGGATCTAGGGTTGTCTTTTGTCTGTGTCACTTCCAGTAGACCCATTCATTATCCCGGTGTCAGCTTATGATTAATAGGGTGTATGTCATGTGGGTCATGAAAGGTGTCCTTTACATGTTGAAGTTAATCTTTGGCATATTGCATTAAAGATTTGCAAATTGGGCCCTGTCATAATGTGACAATAAGACATCATTTCTTCATTTTGTTCCTAAAGATAGGCTTGCCAGCAATAATTTCATATGGGGATAGCTTTTGTTTTCCAAAGAGAATGCTATGAATAAAGATCAGCACCAACTGTAAAATTTTGGGCAAGGGAAGGCCAGGATCTTCAGTTAATTTTGAAAGTTTTATTTTAAGTTTATAATATCAGCTATTTTATTTATGGCAGCTTTTTGCATGAAAATATGCAAGTACTTTTTTAAAAAATATTCAGGCTCAGTCCTTTTTGTGTGAGGTTCTATCTTAATGATGGCAACCATTAATGATGGGAGTAAAATGGAAGAAAGGAGATAATTTACATGCCACCATTTTCAATTTGCATACCAGAAGAAGTACCCTTTATTTCCATAGCATGCTGAAATCATAAATTGCACCAGAAGTATACCTGTTCCTACTATAGATGTTAACAGAATTTACTTCAGGTAGAAAGTAGGCTTGAGTAAGAGCATAAATGTCATCCTTTATGGCAGTAGAAAATTGTGGAAGGCCACCACTTTCCATCAGTTCATAGTGTGTAGTAACCACATAGCCTGCTTGGAATTTACCACTGGAATTTCTAGCATAAGAATTATCAACAAATAGGATGACCTCTGGTTTGATCATTTGTACATGTATGGAGTCATTAATTTTGAAGTTATCAGTTTGCAGTCATGGGGTATCCCCTCACTGGGTAATGGTAATAGAGTAGAAGGGTTAAGAACATTGTTGAATTTTCAGTGAAGATTAGAAGGTGAAATACAATGATCTCAGAAGAAGTCAATATTTTGAAGGAAAAAATTTGGGTCTGCTAAGATTTATATGTGCTAAGGCTTTAATTAATTTTGCACCTTCTACTGTAGCTTTAAAACAATATGTATTAGTCAGCCAAAAGGAGTGCTGATGCAAAAAGGCCAGCTCTAGACTATGCTGATGCAAAAAGTCTAGCTCATCTCTTCCTGGGGTCTTCTCTCCCTCCTTATGACCAAGCTCCTCTGTGTGCTTGCTTCCTCAGGCTCCAGTATTAAAACTCCAACATCAAAACTCCAACTCTGTCCTTTGCCATGTCTTTTAGTTTTGATTCCCCACCCACCAAGGGGTGTGGCTCAATGCCCTACTGTCATAATAAATAAAAAAGCCCTAATCATAACTTAATCATGCCCAGATGAACAGACCAGTTTACAAGCATAATCCAATATCTATTTTTGGAATTCATAACTATATTAAACTGCCAAATTGCTATACTCCACTATCTGAATTCCAAAAACAAATTACAATATTCAAAAGTCCTTAAATCAGTAACAATGCAAGTACAAAATCATATCATAGTCAGTTTAAAGAAATACAGTTCATCTTGGGGCAAAGTCCCATCTGCTGTAGACCTCTGAAACTTACAAAACCATTTAACTGCTTCCAATACACAAATGGAAAGACAAAGGATAAACATTTTCATTACCATAAGGAGAAATTGGCAGTTTAAACATGAGTCATTGGTCCTCTACAGTTTAGTAAACCTGCAGGGCATCCTCCATTTGATTTCAAAGTCTGAGAGCCATTCTTAAGATGATGTTTTCTTCTTCCTGGGGCCACATGGGGACCCACCCTTTCCATAGGCTTACCTAATGACCATTTTCTTGGTTCCACCCTCATCAACCATCTGGGCGTTGACCAAGCTCCAGACCTCACCCTCCAAGAGTGTTGGGGTGATTGCCCTTCCTTATCCATTCTTTGGGTTACAGTCTTAGCCCCCCTAGTACATTGAGGTGAATACAACATTCCGCCTTACCTTTGGCATACAGGCTAAACCCTCTCAGAGTGGGTTGACCACCTGGTTTTCCCTAAACTTTGGCATATAGGCTTAACCCTCTGAGAGCAACAAATTGACTGCCTGGCATTCCCTAACCTTTGACATACAGGCTCAACCCTCTCAGAACAATAGGTTGACCACCTGGCCTTCCCTAATCCATGGAGGACAGGCACACCCCTCTCAGACCTATGGGGTGGTGACCTTAAATGCCCTAATCATTGAGGACTGTGTTCCACCCTCTCTGTACCCTGGGGTGGAAAAATTCTCCCAGAACATTGGGCAGGTACATCCACCCTCTTCAACTGCCAGGGAAAATTCACCCTCTCTGTACACATGGGTGGGGTTCCTCTCTTGGCCCAAGGTGATGTCTTAATTCCAGGTCTCAGCTTCCATGATTTTCTTCTTGAAGATGTTTCTCCTTCAATCTCTCCTTTCCATGTCCTTTTTTGTCCTAGCTGACAGTGGTTTTGTTCATACAGCTCTCTCAAAAGCTTTGTTAGTTTAGCTTGCAGGAAGCATGGGTCAAAGCCATCAGATTGTAAGATTTTCCACAAGTCTTTCTGAGAAAACTGCATCTTCAATCCTGATTTACAAATTCCAAGTTCAATTAAGTCCTTAAATGGGACACTATTGTCTGGAAGCTTGATTTCCAGAGGTTTACAATTTCCAGAATCAGTTTCTGTTTTCTTTGTGCCCAATATTTCAGTCATCAACATATTTCTTTCATCTAGCATTTTGCTATAAGCT
>JAQZBX010034285.1:0-25054 GCA_029593785.1 Cabassous unicinctus
GTCAGCTAACTAACTCAAGGGGTCTCATTCTTGTTTCCTTACCTGAGACTTCATGCCTGATGGAGGTTGGGGTTTATTTCATGTTGGGGACTGCATATTTCCCTGTACTTTTGCAGATGAAACAGAGAACTTTCAAGAGACAGGGGCGTGTTTCCCTCTTTCCCATTAACTCCTGAACTCCTCTCCTTGCTTTATCTTTTCTCCCCTGTGTTCCAACTCTCCTTTTCTTCCCTTCTCCCTTGGGTCTTTTTCCATTTCTCTTTTTCCTCTTTATCTGGATCCGGTCTACTTCCCAGGCTTGGTTCATCCTGTCCCCACAGGCTAGGTGGAAAAATGGATGAGAGATAGGTGATTTTCCCTAAGAGACGGAGAGGAAGACTAGATTAAAGATATGGAAGTTTCTCCAGCATCAACAGACCTGGAATGGTAGAGACAAAGAAGACAGAGGGCAGCCCACTAGCGGAAGTACTGCTGCAGCTTGCTAGCTTGTTTTACTGGCCTAGGGGAACCCAAGGAGGGCTCAGCCATGAGAGGCGCTGCCAAGGCCCGCAATCAGTGCCCTGCCAGGAGAGAGGACGAGGCCTGGAATAGAACATGGCATGGCATTCGTGCACAGCTGCATTCATTTTCATGTCATTCAATGTATGTAAGTTTTCAAACAAATGCCAGGAGAGTTCAAACCGAAGATCTACAGTTCATGTTTGCTAATACACTTGACATTTTAGCTTGTATTTAGTGATATTCTGGTATCCTAACCTTTTGTTTTTGGACACACTGGAACAAATACCTTTGATTCCTATATTATTTCTACTTAAAATAATATGACATTTTAGAATCAGAATTTTTATAGCTAGAATGGACTTTGGACCTCACCTCAATAATCAGCCCCCTCATTTTATAGATAAAAAAATTCAGTTCCAGAGAGGTTACTAACACATTTAAAATCACATTCATGATTTTATAACTTTCTTTTCTCCAAAAAGTCATATATCTTGCTAATGGCTGAGCCAGAACTAGAAATCACAGTTAGAGCTGATTTCCTCTGTCCACAAATCTCTCTACTCTTCTATGTGTCTCATTCTGAGAGTTCTCTGTTAAGTGATAAAAACAAAAATCATTGATTGTTAAGATACTTCAAGGTTCTCAGATCCAAAGACAAGCAGTAGCTGGCATATTTTTATTCTGTGCATAGACCTACTTTACAAACCTCTAGTTTACTGACCAGCATTGGTGATAGTATTAGGAAGTCAACTTTTTAGAAATTTATTTTTATTTGTATTTGTATTGCTGTAATGATAATAGTACTATTTATTTAGGACCCATTCCATGATTGGCTAAACCTTTTTTTTTTTTTTTTTTTTGAGTTAATTTTTTATTTTTAAAGAAGTTTTAGATTACATAAATGTTATGTCAAAAATATAGGGGATTCCCATATACCCCACTCACCCACCCCAAGCTTTTTAGAAATTTAGACAGCTGATATTTCCTCAGTGTAAGTTCAATACTCTTAATTTAAATTCTATATATTTTTAACATGAAATAATTTAGAATCCATAAAATACTTACCTCTAAGACTTAATATGACCATGGTTCACAAATTTATACCCTACTCCTGCTCTTCCACAAAAGTATAAACTCACAAGTTAAGGATATCCTGGCTATTAAAATGGCAAAAGTGCTAAGAACAGTTTTCCTTTATTTAGCCCTTAGAAAAGATACGGCAATAAAATGTTACAAATTAATTAGAGGAAAAGGGAAGTTAAAAAGGGAGAAACAAACAGATGATGGTGGAAAAGGCCACATCCTTCTAAAGACTATCATAACCTCAGTTTTCTTTTATGAAAATATATTTTACCTTTTGTTTCCTTTGATAATTTTAGCCAATTATGAATCAATTAAAAATATTTATTGGGTATCTACCATGGGCAAGGCACTTACAGCTAGACACTAAAGGGAATAAATAGAAAGATATGTAATCTTTGCCTCAAAAAGCTTACAATAATGCTTATCAATTATCAGTTATAGAAAGTACATAAAAAAACAATGCAAAGAATATTAGATTAGATATCAAAAGACTCAGCTTAAATTATTAACTGTATTTCATTAGTAAATCACTTATTCTCTTTCTGTTTCAATTTCTTCAGTGATACTCTACTCGCACAGGATTTTTATTACGGTCAAATATGATGATCTCTCTGCAAGACACAGAAGCAAAACAGACTTACTTAGTCCTGGTCTTTGAGATGTCTATCACCCCTCCCCCCACTTTGTCTCATAACTTTCATTTTCTCCTCTTAGTTTAAAAGTAATATAAACTCATAGTAGACATTTTTGAAAGGTAATGCATAAAGAATTAAAAATCATCAAAATTTATAGCAGGAAAGAAAAATTCACTACCTTGATTCAGAAAACCATTATTAATATTTTGATATTTCAGTCCTGTTTGTCAAGGTATCTATTTTTTGATCAATACTTAAGCATAAATAACCACAGATAATATATTGAATATATACTTCTATGTATTAAATCTTTGTAATTTTATGGTCTATCATAAGCATCTTCTCATTTCTTTAAAAGTTATTTATAATCATAATTGTTAATGGCTCATATATCAACTAATAGATTAGAATATTCTATTAGATAGACGCTGTTGTGACAATCTTTTCATGTAAATATTTGCCAATTTCTAAGTTATTACTTTAGGGCTAATAAATCAAAGGGTATGAACATCATAGGCCTCATAAAATATACTCCAGTTAATTTTTCAAAAGAGTTTGTGGTAATTTACATTCCCATCAGTAGTGTTCAACAGCACTGAGCATTACCATTAAAAAATTATAAATACATACACAAACATATATATAAATTGGGATGTATTAGTTTTCTACTGCCACTATAAATAATTACCATAAATGTCATGACTTAACACAGCACAAATTCATTATCTAACAATTCTATGGGTCAGAAGTGCAAGATGGGTCACCCTGGCCTAAAATTAAGATGTCAACTGGGCTGTGTTCCTTCCTGTTTCCTCTCCCTTTTGAGCTTCATGAGACCACCGACATTCCTTGGATTGAGGCCCTCTTGATCCATCTTCAAAGTCCTTCTCAAACCGCATCTCTCTGAACTCCTCTTCTGTCTCCCTTTTTATTTTTTTATTTTTTATTTTTTAAAAGATATTTAGATTACATAAATGTTACATAAAAAATATAGGGGATTCCCATATGCCCCGCTCCCCACACTGCCCCCATTAACAACATCCTTCATTAGTGTGGTACATTCATTGCAATTGATGAACACATTTTGGAGCACTGACACTAAGCATGGCTTATATTTTACATTGTAGTTTACATACTCTCCCAAACAATTCTGTAGGTTATGGCAAGATATATAATGGCCTGTATCTGTCACTGCAGTGTCATTCAGGACAATTCCCAAGTCCCAAAAATGCCTCCATATTACACCTGTTTTCTTTCTCCCTGACCTCAGAACCTCCAGTGGCCACTGCCTCCACATCAATGACATAAATTCTTCCATTGCTAGAATCACAGTAAGTCTATAGAATAATAGTAAGTTCTCTCTAGTCATAATTTATTTCCCAATCCTGATGATTCTGGGATGGTGATGCCCACTCCACCTCTAACTGAGAGGGGGCTTCAGTCCCATATGGCTGACGGATTGGACTCTCCTACTTGCAATTGTGGGCTCTCTTGGTTCCTTGGTATGGTGGTTGGCCATCATCATCTTTTTGTTAGTTTTCCTGGGTGAGTCCAATGCACTGGAGAGTAGGTGTTGCAACTGTGCTGAGACTCAGGGCCCAACTGGCACATGGACAGTCCAAAGAGTCAAGTTTCTTGGGCGTACACCTACCAACTCCAGGACCAACTATATGTTCAAATAGAAGGGACTAAAGAGCCATATGTAGGGAAACCACAACTAAGTCCAATTCTGTCACACTGGGGAGCACAAACCCCAAAGTAGGGCCCACTGGCAAGACACCAAACTCATGAGCTATTTGCCCTGACCATAGTGCCTGGGTTTCTCCAGAGTCCTCAGGAGCCCCGCTATTTGGGTAGTGTCTAATTTGGCAGTCAATGAGATCCTGCTGAGACGTGCATAAGCGTAACCTGACTTCCAGCTTACACTGAAGTCTCTTAGCCATATATATTAGTCAACCAAAGGGGTGCTGATGCAAAATACCAGAAACTGGTTGGTTTTTATAAAGGGTATTTATTTGGGGTAGAAGCTTACAGTTACCAGACCATAAAGCGTAGGTTACTTCCCTCACCAAAGTCTATTGCTACGTGTTGGAGCAAGACGGCTGCCAATGTTTGCCAGGGTTCAGGTTTCCTGAGTTTCTCTCTTCCCGGGGCTCATTTCTCTCTGGGCTCAGCTCCTCTGTTTTTTCCACAAGGTCAGTGGTAGACTATGATGCTATCTAGGCTTTGCCTCTCTCCATAAGGCCTGCTGTAGACCATCAGGCAACCGGCTCTGCTTCTCTCCCCACCTGGGGCTCGATTCTCTCCAGGCTCAGCTGCTCTGCTCCTCTGTGTATTTACTTCCTGGGTTCCAGCTCAAAACTCCAACCTCCCTTCTTTGTGGTATAGTTTTTCTGTGAGTCCCCGCCCACCAAGGGGGCAAGGACTCAATGTCGTACTGATGCAGCTCAGTCAAAGCCTTAATCATTATTTAATCAAGTAAACCTCTCAATCTAATGTAATCTAATATGCCAAGAAGAAAAGATCAGTTCACAAACACAATCCAATATCTATTTTTGGAATTCATAAATAATGCCAAACTGCTACACCACATAAACTCATTTGTCTTTACCTTTTCCCCTTTTTGGTCAAGGTCTTTTTCCAGTTGCATTGTTATTTGGTGCTTGGTAGTAATCTCTTGGTGCCAGGGAGGCTCATCCCTGGGAGTCATGTCATACACTGGGGAGAAATTATTGCATTTATATGCTGAGTTTGGCTTAGAGAGAGGCCACATCTGAGCAACAAGGAGGCTCTCAGGAGGTAATGCTTAAGCACCCTATAATACTATGCCAAGTTTCAATTTCAAGAGTAAAGGTTCATAAGCACAGTCATCAATATCAAAGGCCTGTCAAAGGACCATCCTTCTTCACTAGTCATTGCCTCTGTACTTGGGGGATTCTTGCTGTTCCATCAGAGAATGTGGCAAGCTCCCCAGGATGGGAATTCAATATTCTTTTGGTTATTGTGTGAATCTCCACCCACCGTGACTTTGCCCCACGAACATTTTAACACATTTATATGCCTTATATATATGCCCAGATGAACCTCCTCCCATGTATCCCCCTTCACTGACACCCCACACAAATGGTCCTCCTCTGCCAGAGTTGTAACCCTTCTGTGATCCAAAACTTCTTAAAAAATAAAGCCAATAAAATAGCCAAATATAATGAATAAGGAAATGAAATAATAATGATAGTTTTAAAATTAGGAAATAAAATACAAAAAAAATTTTTAAATAAAAAAAAAATTTGGGATAAAAAAATAATGAAAAATATTTTAAAATTTTTTCTGACATTTTACCTTTCATCACTGTAAGATCTGTTTTCCTATATGTACAGTGACATTTTCTTCCATTTTTTCCCCCAATGTCTTACTTTTTTCATTTCATCTTCAAAAAAGTTTTAGGTCACAGCAAAATCACGTACAGAATATAGGGGACTCCCATATATCCAACATCCTCCCGCCTTTCCCCCTTCCCATATTAATAACATTTTATATGTGGATGGTACATTTGTTACAACTGATGTACAAATATTGAAACATATCTACCAACCATGGTCAGTGGTTTACATTATGGTTTACATTTTGGACCACATATTTTTATAAATTTTGGTGGGTAAAAGTTAACATGGCCTGTATCCATCTTTGCAAGATCATGTAGAACACCTCCATCACCCTCAAAATGCCATCTGTTCCATCTAGTCTATTCCTATTCTGCCTCCCTTTTAAGGACACTTATGATTACACTGCGCCCACCTAGAAAATCCAGGATAATCTCCTTATTTTAAGTTTAGTTGATTAGCGACCTAATTTCATCTACCATCTTAATTCCCCTTTGCCATGTAATGTAACACATTCATAGGTTCTGAAGATTAGAGCATGGACATCTCTGGGGGACCATTATTTTGTCTACCACACTTGGTAAAGCCAAAAGGCATCTCTTTGTTTTAATTTACAATTCTTTTTTGGTTAATGGTCCTTTTATCTTTTGGTATACTACAGTTTTTCTTATTTTGAATGAGTGCTCTATATATTTGTCTTCATTATTTATTTTTCATTGCTTTTATTTTGACAAATACCTTTCTCAGTTAGCCTATCCCCCCAACAAGATGGCTCCCTCATCTGTTTGCTTGTTGTTTGCGTTGTCTGCTCGTTATTTTTCCTTCTTTTTATTTTTATTTTTTTGCTCATTTTCTGCTTGTTGTCTGCTCGTCTTTTTTTTTTCTTTCATTTAGGAGACACCAGGAACCAAACCCGGGACCTCCCATGTGGGAGGTGGGCGCTCAACTGCTTGAGCCACATCTGATCCCCAGTTAGACAATTTTTTTTTAAAGATTTAATTATTATTTTTTTTATCCCCGCCCCCTTGCTGCTTGTGCTTGCAGCGTCCATTTGCTGTGCATTTTTCTGTTTCTGCTTGTCTCCCTTTGTTGCGTCATCTTGCTGCGCCAGCTCACCGCACTGCGCGGGCCGTCAGCTCACCATGCCACATGGGCCCGCTTGCCTTCACCAGGAGGTCCCGGGAATTAAATCTGGGGCCTCCCATATGGTAAACAGGAGCCCAACCACTCGAGCCACATCCGCTTCCCTAGCCTATTTTTTGAAGCATAACATTTAACGGTTTGTAAGTTGTCAAATCTACCAATTTTTCTACTTATGATTTTCCTTTGTTGTTATGCTTAGAAAAAATGTCTTTTCCATGTAGGGATCAAATAAATATTTCCATTTTTTTTCGGTTAAACATTTAACCATTTAATTCATCTGGAATTAGCTTTGATGCATGGTACAAGGTGAGGATTCAATATGATCCATTCCTCCCAATTTGCCTGTAGTGGAGACAATGAACTATCTATTTTTCTTTCAGTTACATATCACCACATGTTTTTGCTGGGGTATGCTGCAGTCTACATTTCTGAGCTCCCACTGCAGCTAGGTGGAGCCTTGTTACTAAGTTTGGGCCAATGTGATAAGAATGGAAGACTTCAAGGTCACCTCCATGAAGACAAAGCTGCTCTCCTAGTGGCCCTCTCCCTCTTCCTGTGGAATGAAATGTGACTACAGGGTGGATGAGCAAGCTTGTGACTGAACTGTCAAAGTCATCTCTCTAGAGAAGCAACAACATAGAGGGAACTTGGGTCTCTAGATGACCTGGTACAGAAAAGCTGCCAACCTGCCCTGGCCCATCCTCCAACTCTGGACTGTTTAAAAAAATACTATCTTATTTGACTCTTTATATTTTGTGATCCCCTCGTTACAGCAGCTTAATTTGTTTCCTAACAGAGAAATTAGCTCCAAAATTGGGGTGATGCATTCAAAAAAACATGAAATATTTAGTATTGGCTTAGTGTTTAGACAGCAGGCTGAAAAGACAGGCAACTTTTGAAGCATAGCAAAACTGCCTGCTTACAATAATTTGGAACTAGCTGGAAAAAATTCAGGATATTACTCTGTTTCCTGCCCCTCGTTGTGCTACAAAAGAGATATGAAGCTGGGCAAGCATTATTTGATTTGCAAGCATAGATGGAAGAGATAAGGACACTGCTAAAAGAGTCTCTCTTTGCCCAAAGCCTGTAATCTAAATTTAATGAGAATCCAGGAATTTGGAGCCTCAGGCTCCTAAGTGGCAGGAAACAAAATTGGACCTCAGAGTCAGTCTAGATGCAAAGATCAGATGAAGGTTGTGATTTACCTACTCAAACCTACTTTATCAGATGGCATCAAGGTAGCTACCACCAAACTGAGAGAACTGGGATGGACTGAGCACAAAAGCCAGGAAAGAGGAGATTCAGCAGGTATAAGAATCATAATCAAAACTAAAAAAATCTTTGGGTGTGGCTACATTTACATGGTACCTACTGGACATAAATAGACCAGGAGCCTATTAAGTTATAATTAATAGTACAATTATAAAAATGCACTTTACTCAATTGTAACAAATGTACCACACCAATACAAGGTGTTATTAATAGGGTGGTATATGGGAATCATGTATTTTATGCATGATTGTTCTGTAAACACACAACTTCTCTAATTAAAATTTTTTAAAAAGAAGCCTTATAAGTGATTGTGGAAACTAATTACCAAAGACAGTATCCAAGACAGTTTTACAAAAGTTTGAGATTGTTTGATCCCTAAAGCAATCGTCAGGTCCCCAAACCAGGACAATGCAGAGTCTGAGACAGGAAAGCCGTCCTGTCCCAAAGAAGGGCATACTCTCCAACATTCATTTTAGGTACAGTCACAGAGGATAATGGACAAAAAATAACCTCCGAGAGGACAAAGTCAAAAGCCACAGAGAATAATCAAAGGAGCTATTCCCAGAGAGCCACAAACACCTGACAGAACGCAGAAATTCTGGATTTTTAGTTGGATGCAATGATTGAATAGGACAATGGGTTTTCTCCTTTGAGGATAGGATGAATATATTCTCTGCATGGAAAGAGGGAAGTGCATAGATACATGGAGGCATTTCATAGTAGAAACTATGAACTGTTCCCTTGTAGCTCATTCTCCTTTTCTTTTTTCAGTTATAGCATGTAGCAGTTTGGCAGTTTGATGAAGTTATGAATTCCAAAAACAGAAATTGGATTATGCTTGTAAACTGGTCTGTTAATCTGGGCATGATTAAGTTATGATTAGGGCATTGACTGAGCCACATCAGTAGGGCGTTGAGCCCCACCCCTTGGTGGGTGGGGAATCAAATATAAAAGGCATGGCAAAGGACAGAGTTGTAGTAGTTTTGATGTTGGAGTTTTGATGTTGGAGTTTTGATGCTGGAGCCCGGGGAGGTGAGCAGATGGAGGAGCTTGGTCGTGAGGAAGGAGAGAAGGCCCCAGGATAGAGACAAGCCATTTGCCTGAGAGTCTACAGGTGACCTTGTGGAAGAAACAGAGGAGCTAAGCCCAGAGAGAAATGGAGCCCTGGGAAGAGAGGAACCCAAGAAGCCTGAACCCTGGCAAATGTTGGCAGCTGTCTTGCTCTAACACGTGGCAAAAAACTTTGGTGAAGGAAGAAACTTATGCTTTATGGCCTGGTAACTGTAGGCTTCTACCCAAATAAACACCCTTTATAAAGACCAACAGATTTCTGGTATTTTGCATCAGTACCCCTTTGGCTGACTAATACATAGCATCCTTGAGTTTTAATTGGGTACATGGCTGCTGAGCTACATTTCCAGTTTCTCTTATAGGTAGGTGTGGCTATGTGACCAAATCTGTACCAATGGGATATTAGTGAAAATTATACATACACCTCTGAGTCATCACCTTAAAGATGTAGCCACTTGCCCTAGATGTCCACCTTCCCCCTCCTGTGGGCTGGAATGAGAGCATGATAATGTGCCAGAGATGGAACAAGAACAGAGAAGCACTTGGGTCCCCGGACTACCTTGTGGAACAGAACTGCCTGCATGCCTTCAACAGCCCACCATCTTTATGACTGTTTCATGAGAGAAGAATAAACTTCTATCTTATTGAGCCTCTACATTTTTTATCTCTTTGTTACACAACTTGGCCTGAAACTTACTAATAATACACAGGCTATCAGTAAGTATAGCCTGTTGAATAAGGAACTGAAATGATGAACTCTGGAAAATATTTGTCAAATATATCTACTATGTCCATTTTACATTCAATTTACAAAAGTAAATTTGACCACCTCTCACTGCCACCACTGCTATCACCCTGGCCCAAGCCACCATCATCTCTCAAGTGTATACTGTACTAGTTCATTCTATGGTCCCCTGACTTCCGCCCTTGACCTCCAGCATCAATCTATTCTCAGTCTAGTAGCCTTTGATCATGGCACTCCTCAATTCAAAACTTCCCATGGCTTCCTAACTCAGAAAAAGCTGAAATCTTTATAGTAGCTGACAAGATCTTAAAGAAGCTAGTCCCACATCCTTACCACCACCCTGTAACTGCTCTTCCCACGAAGCCACTCAGGGGGCTCCAGCCTAACGGGTCTGCTTGCCAGGTGTCCTCCTTTCTTCTGCCCTTTACACTTGCTCTTCTCTCTGCCTGGACTGCTTGTCCCTAAAATATTGCATTGCCCATTACTTCCTTCAGGTCTCTATTCAAAAAAGTTATCTTCACTATCCTTCCCCTGCCCTTCCAAATCCTTCTTTCCTATTTTATTTTTTTCTCTATAGCATATACTATCTAACATACTATATGCTTTACTTATTTATGTAGTTTATTGGTGGTCTCCCTGACTGGAATGTAAATTCCATGAGGTAGGGATTTTTATCTGTTGTGTTCTTTGCCATATTCCCAATGCCCAGAAAAAAAGCTTGGCATATAGTAGGAACTCAGTGGATTTTGTTGAATGAATGAATGAATATACTAATAAATTAACACATGAACAAAAGAACAACTTCAACTTGGGCTCTCACTGCATCTTCCCTGGTCTCCTGCCAGCAGTGGCTACGCACTATAATCAACCCTACACACCACAAATCAGTAGTGTACCTACCACATGTCTGATCCTAATGCTGCTCTGATTAAAACCTAAGTAGGGAGCAGATGTAGCTCAAGTGGTTGAGCACTTGCTTCCCATGTACGAGGTCCCGGGTTCAATCCCCTGCCAGGAACCTAAATAAAACAAAACAAAGCAAAAATCAAAAAAACTCCAAAAGCCTAAGTAGCTCCCATGGTCAGTAAAGAAAGTCTAATTCTCTAGAATGGCATCAAGACCCTTCATAATCAGGATACCCTTTTCTAACCTCTTCTCTTTACATCCTATTCTTATACCTTATTCTGTAGACCAGCATTTCCCAAAACGGAGTAATTTATGGCACCTTTTTAAAGAGAAACATTTCTCAATGACTCTCAAGGTTGCATCTAAGGATCCCAGTTTGAGAAACACTAATTAAAGAAATTGATATCCTAATCTATAAAAAAATGTATTTTAATTGCAGAATATTACTGGTTGTAGCAGTTTGGCATTATTTATGAATTCCAAAAATAGATATTGGATTATGTTTGTAAACTGGTCTGTTCCTCTGGGCATATTAGATTATATTAGATTCAGAGGTTTCACTTTTACTTGATTAAATAATGATTAAGGCTTTGATTAGGCCATGTCAGTAGGATGTTGAGTCCCTGCCCACCAAGGGGGCAGGGACTCACAGACAAACTGCACCACAGAGAAGGGAGGTTGGAGTTTTGATCCTGGAGCCTGGGAAGTAAACACTTAGAGAAGCAGATACATGAGGAATGAGAGAAAAGTTCAACTGACACAGCAGAGGCCCCAGGAAGAGAGATGAGCCATTTGTCTGATAGTCTACAGCTGGCCTTGTGGAGAGAGCAAAGTTGCTGAGCCTGGAGAGAAATGAGCCCTAGGAAGAGAGGAACCCAGGAAGTCTGAACCCTTGCAGACATCGGCAGCCATCTTGCTCCAACACATGGCAACAGACTTTGGTGAGAGAAGTAACTTATGCTTTATGGCCTGGTAACTGCAGGCTTCTACCCCAAATAAATACCCTTTATCAAAGCCAACAGATTTCTGGCATTTTGCCTCAGCACCCCTTTGGCTGACTAATACACAGGTATAACCAAAATGAAAATAAAATTTAAAAATCTTCATAAAATGTGCACTCCCTGAGAATAAATCCAAAGATACTGGTTACAAAATCACTGCTGTACACAAATGAAACTACCTACCTTTCCCAGAAGTGGCCTGTGCTTACCTGCTTCCATGTCTTCATTCTTGCTGTTTTCACCCTGGAATACCCTTCCTCTAACAACATTTATCAACATTCTACTCATCCTTCAATGCCTAGCTTAATTAGTACCTCCTTCATGAACTCTTATTTTTGATACTCTCAGGCAAAACTTCTCTCAGGACAATTTTATAGCTCTTCAATGGTATTAACTACATGACTCTCTTTATTATTCTCCCACAGTTATACCTTCTGGAGAGCATGAAGATTAACTTGCTCTTTTTTTTATTGCCACAACTAGTATAGTGTCTTACATATGACACCCAATAAATGTTCACTGAATTAATTATCATGTAGAGAATAAAATAAGTGCTTCTATAAATATGACCCTCTACTGATCCTCCTAAAAATGGGACTGTTTACTAAAAAGCTGATAGCCAAACATATATAGTATACTCATAATAAAAGAGAAAAGTGGGGTGAAATTTTTTTTTAAGGTTATTTTTAGGATTTACCTTCTTTTAAGCATTAGGTCTGATATAGGTATGCATCTTAGACCAGTTCCCAAAACCATAAGGAAGGATGTCAGAAGCACGGTTATTCGAAGACCTAAAAGGAAACAAAAACATCTAGATTATTTTCTATTTCCTCTTCAAGTAAGTCCAATGTTAGAAATAATGATTTTTTAACTCAATCATACTGATATTATATTCCAATATTATGGCTTTTCTCTATAACTTCCAACATGGGTGGGGAGAGGGGATTCTACTTGTTGAATATAAAATACTCAAACTTCAATAGAAAATTTGAATGATTATATCAAAGACAGAAGAAGAAATTCTATTAACTTCAAGTTTTCAAAATGAAGGGCTAATATGTTTGTTTTCTTCAGACATAACACAAAAAATAATAATTTTAAAGGTCTAGATACTTTTAGTTTTATATCACCAATATAAAAATTCTAACTGCTAATAAAAACCTCTCAATTGTCTCTAAAGAGCAATGTAATGTGACAGGTTATTGCTTTAAAGTTTCGCAAAAAGTGACAACTGATCAATTACATATTTTATCTTACAATCAGCTAATGCTTGTCACAGAATCATGGGAAGTGACCCTTTAAAAACCTTCAATTATTAATATAATAATGGTCTTTTTAGATTTCTTGATTTATCTATTAGTTTTCAACTTATAGAATGAAACTTTTTTTAAAAAAAAGGCATGGTTTACAACTTTAGAAGATTATGTAGATCAGATAGCTTTTTCCTTTGTATTCCAAATACAATTTAAAAAAAGAAAAACTTTTTTAATGTATTCCAAGGATCAGTCACTTGGATAACAGGACAAAAGAAAGTGGAATTATCTGTGCAGAATCAAAGAGCATCCTATCACAGTACTCTCTTCATCCAAGAAAAATAATATTATTTCAACATAAGAGAATTCCAGAATTTATTCCTAGCTTCAGAGAAGTTTGTTGTCAAAACAAATATTTCTCACTCTTGAAAAGTACATTTAGGGAAGCGGGTGTGGCTCAGCGGATAGAGCCCCCGTTTACCATATGGGAGGCCCGGGTTGGTGTCCCGAGACCTCCTTGTGAGGGCACGCCGGCCTGAGCGGTGGGGTGGGCTGATGCAGCAACCTCACGGCAGGAAGCGGGTGTGGCGCAATGGATAGAGCACCCGTTTACCATATGAGAGGCCCGGGGTTCGCTTCCCATATGAGAGGCCCGGGGTTCGCTTCCCGGCGCCTCCTTGTGAGGGCAGCGGCAAGACCTCACAGCAAGGGGGAGATAAGCAGACACAAGACACAGAGAAGACATGCAGCGAATGGACACAGCAGCACAAGCAGCAAGGGGGGGATAAATAAAATAAAATAAATCTTTAAAAAAAAAAAAAAAAAGAAAAGTACATTTAGATCATGACCCACTGTGGCAGTTTGAGATTATTTTATGAACCCCCAGAAAAGAAAGATTATGTTTGTAAACTGATCTATTCCTCTGGGTGTGATACCCTTTGATTGCATTAAATTCAGTTGAAGGGCCTTGATAAGATTGCTTTAGGGCATTTGATTGGACTACCTCAGGTTGAGTCACTACCCCCTTGCTGGGTCTGACATAAAGGGACTCACATGGACAGACACAGGAAAAGGGAACTGCCAAGTTTGATTCTGCCATGTGAGAGAGGGGACTGCAGGAAAACAGAAGCCCCCAAGAGGCTGAAAGAGGCTCAGCCCACAGAACAGTTCAAGAGGAGTCAAGCCCTATGCCTGATTGCTCACAGCTGAGCCCCAAGAGACAGTGGATTCTGGAGGGGAAGGCAGAGACCTCTGCAGAGCTCAGCAGCCATTTTGCTTCACCAGGTGGCAACAATGCCAGGATCCACAGTATCTGACTTTGGTAAGAAAGCATCTCTGCTGATGCCTTGATTTGGACATTCTATGGCCTTGGAACTGTAAACTTTTACCCCAAATAAATCCCCATTATAAAAGCCAACAGATTTCTGGTACTTTGCATCGGCAGCCCTTTGGCAAACTAAAACACCCACTGTGACTATGAAGTTATATTGCATATAGATCCTTATTTTCCCCTTCGAATCCTTACTTTTTCCTTCACAGTTAGCCTACCATCTTTCAGTCCCCTAGATTGGAAACTTGCTATTACTTCATGAATCCTTTGTCTATTTTAATAAAATGCTAAGCTCAGCTCCTAATTTCTGAATCAGTGCATTCCACTCCATCTTGATTACCACAGTTCAGTCAAGCCCCACTAGTACTGCCTTACTGTTTGTGGCAACCACATCTAACAAGTGGCTCATGCTACGTAGGAGTGACAAAGGTGATTACATTTCTTCAAATTTCTCCCGTATTCAACAGCTTCTTAAACCAATATCACATAGAGAATGGCCCAAACCTGATGAAAGACTGTCATTTTGTCAAACTTTTTGGAAATTAGGAGATGGTTAAATGGTTTTTCAAAAGGTTTATCTGCTTGAAGAAAACTGAAAGTCAAGAAAACTATAATTTATGCAGATTAAACATAGCAAGGAAAATAAACTTGAGATCCAGATCCGTAGCACACATGATACATTGAGGATAATTTGTGATATGAACTGAGTTAACTTTATAATATTCTTACATAATCTGAATATGAGTAATAAATTTGGTAGGACTACCATAGAAAATTGTGCTTCTTGGTATCAAATATTGCATACTGCTCATTTGCTGCTTCTACTAACAGAACACAGATTTTTAAACCATATTACGGCCACAGGAAACAGCATAATTAATAAAAAGAACATATGCGGTCATAAATATCCTAAAATTACAAAATGTCCTTAAGAAATTATACTTATGAGATAATTTAATAAAATTTTGTAGATCTGGTACTATAAGGCTTATATTCTACATGTTTTTTTTTCTTAAATATTTTGCTCATAATTAAGGTAAACAGCCACCAAGAGAGAAGTGATTTGTCTATGGCCATATGGTCTAAATAAACAGGCTTCCTATTGTTACCAATGAAGATCAGCAGTTTTTTTTTACTCAATTATACTTTTTGTCAAATATATAACAATTAACAGGTAATATAAATATTTAAAATGAAGAAGTTGTGAAAAGTTGATTATTAAAGCAGCCTTGCAGATACAGATTGGTGGCTTTCTTGTTTATTCTGAATTGTTTCCAAGTGTTGCTCACTCTACCCTAGTTGATACTCAGTCTTGAATAGATTGCTTTCTTCATCTCATCCAAATCTTGACAAAGTAGAACTCAAAAATTCCAGGTAATCAAAAAGATACCAACAGACCTTGGGTAGGAGAGGTATGCAAACTCCAAGAAAACAGGCTTTTGAGATATTGAGGATCTTTATATAAATAGGTCCAAAGTGATTACAGTACTAGGATGTGAGGGTAAAACCATCTGGGAATGGAATTAAAGGTATTATTAGAACAATTTTGGAAAAACTGACATGATTGGAAATAAAAATAAATTTTATTCAAATATCACATCTGTAATATAGAGGAGGTTTAGTTTCAAAGGATGAGACAGATAAGTCATTTTTCTGGGGGCCTATTTGGTGTAAAGAGTCAGGATGTGAAGTTTATTGAAAAAAAAACAACCAACCAGCCAAACACATCCATAGCAGAAGCATAGGAAATGAGCAATGGCCACAAAGGTTATCTGGTAAGACCACCCTTCCCCAGATTCCCCAGCTGGAGGGAAGAGGAAATCTGTTTGCTCCTGGCAAGATCCCCGGCTCATATAGCTTGAATAGTGACAGCCGTGCCACCCCAAATCTACTTTGACTATTAATTTATCAGAACTAATCACATTATACCTGTTTTCTGGTTTACATCAGTCACAAGGGATCCAAGATTCATTAAGTCATCTAGATTCCCTACTCTGACCTCATCACCCCCACCTCCTCAACTCTTGAAACCTTCCCACTGTGCCTACAGGAACACTCAGTCATAATCAGCAGAATCCTTTATGTTCTCAATCTCTTCTCAAAATGTTCCCTTTACCTTCTTACTCTCAATGAAACCTCTTCCCTGAAGATATCGATTCCCATCCCACTTCAGATCATTTTTACTCTCTCCTCCCTAAAGCTCCACAGTCTTTTTTCTCTGGCTACTTTTAAGACTTTCTCTTTATCACTGGTTTTAAGCAATTTGATTATGATGTGCTTTGGTATAGTTTTTCTCATGTTTCTTCTGAGATTCTTGAATTTCTTAGATTTGTAGATTTACAGATATCAAATTTGAAAAATTTCTGCCATTAATTCTACAAAATTTTTTTTGGCTCTACCCCATTTCACTCCATCTACCCCCTCACTTCTCTCCTCTCCTCCTGGGACTCCATTTATATGTCTATCAAGCCCTTAAAATTGACTCACTACTCATTGATGTGCTATCCTTTTTTTTTTTTTTTTTTAAGTCTTTTTCTATGTTCCATTTTGGATAATTTCTATTGCTATGTATTCAAGTTCACTGATCTTTTCTTCTGCAGTATCTAATACGCTGTTAATCCTGCTCTGCATATTTTTCATCTCAGACATCTCATTTTTCATCTATAAAAGTTTAATGTGGGTAAAAATATAAATATTTCCATGTCTCTCCTTAACATGTTCAAGCTTTCTTCTACCTTCTTGAGCCTACGGCATATATTTATAGTGGCTGTTTTGATGTCCTTGTCTAATAATTCTATCATCTGTGTCATTTGGGTCTGTTGCTATTGATTGGTTTTCCTCCTCTTTATGGGATGTATTTTCCTGATTCTTTGCATGCTTGGTAATTTCTGATTTGGATGCCAGACATTCTGAATTTTATCTTGAGTGATGGACTTTTTTAACTCCTTTAAATATTTTTTTGTTATTTTTAAAAAATATTTTTGAACTATATTTTGAGATGCAGTTAAGTTACTTGGATACAGTTGGATCTTTTCAAGACTTACTTTTAAGCTTTATTTGGTTGCAACAAAGAAGCCTTTAGTTTTGGCCTAATTTATCCCTCATAATTGATGTATTATGAGGTTTCTTCATTCTGGCTGTTGGGAATATGAGCTATTCTTGCCCCTGTGTGGGCTTTGGAAATTGTTCTGTCTGCTCCTTTTTCATGGTTCTTTCTCCAGCCTTAGGCAGTTTCCTCACAAGTATATGCTGATCAATTCTCAGTTGAAGACTCAAGAGGAAACCCCTGTAGATCCAGAGATTTCTCTGTGCAGTTTTCTCTTCTAGGATATTCTACCCTAACAATTCTACTTATCTTAGACCTCTTCAAATTCTCAATTGTGTCTTCTCAACTTAGGTTCTGCTTGGGTTCCCCATCTCTACACTGTTATCTGCCTGGAAATTATCTTCAGGCAGTAAATACAGACAATCATAGGGATCACTGTTTTGTGCTGCGTATTGTCCAATATATACTACCTACCACTTCTTATTGTTGCAGTTATCTACAGGTCACCATACCTGCCCCCAAGACATTCACCTTACTTCTTAAAGACTTTAGAGCTCATTATTACTCCTTAAAATACTACTATTTCCTAAATCTTGGTGATTTCAATATCCACATAGGTGATCCTTTCAATATCCTAGCTTCTCTGTTCCCTGACCTCTTCTCTCATGATCATGTCCTCTAACCTACCTCAGCCATCCACTGTCCAAGGTCATACTTTGACCTTCTCTTCATCGTAACTGCACCCACAATATAGTTTCAATTTCAAGCATCCCATTCTTCAAACTGGACCTCCACTCTTTTTAGTCACCCCCCCCCCCCAGTACTATAACACCAATTCTTGACCCAGTAAGAATGGGTCATTTTGGAGCATACTGCCTTTTTATACCCACCTCACATGCTCTCTTATCTTCTTTAACCCAGGCTTAGATTCCATGGTCCATTGGAATATCACTCTGTAGCATATACCATCTACTCTTGGCCTGCACTTTCTTAATTCTATTCTTAGTTCCAACTCTGGTTAAATCTCTTTCTCTGCCAACTCCGCCCATGCCTGTACTTGCAGAACAAACAGCCTGGAGGAAAATACATAACCATGCTGACTGATCTCACTTGAAATTAGTGACCAATAACTTAAAGTGGATCCTTAGCACTGCCTAACATCCCTACTACAATTCCTGCATCCATGTGTTCTCCACTTTCCTAGAAATGTTTCATAGCTTATCCTCCCTCTTCAATCCACCAGTAACTGCTCCTCTATCCTCACTTGTCAGGTGATATTTTGCTTCCTATTTTCTGAAAAATATAACTTTCACAAGCTCCCTTCACTGACTACCTATACCTGTAGCCAAACTCACCACCTTCCCCTCTGTTATTACTGAAGAATTAACTGTCAATGGTCCTATCTAAGGCCAACTTGTGCCTGAAGGATCTCATCTCATTCCATCTTGCTTGCTCAAGGACATGGCTACAGAAGTTCTTCTCTCTCCCTCTAGCTTCTTCAATTCCCCCCATTCTACTGGATCCATGAAGATATTGCACTATAGAGATACGCTTTACTACCTCTTATATGGAAAAAAAAGTCTCAACTCCGCATTCCCTCTGACTACTGCCCTATATCTCTGCTGCCTTTTATGGCATAACTTCTTGAAATAAATGTCTATTTTTACTGTCTCTAATTCCTTTCCTTACATTTTATTTTGAACTCATCCCCACACTCCACTGAGACCATTCTTGTAAAGGACACTAAAGATCCAAAGATCTCCTTGTTGCTAAATCCAAATCTCTACTTTCAGTTCTCACTAGCTGGTTTTTCCTTATCTCCCTAATGTCTAAATGTTGGAATGCCCCAGGGCTTAGTCCTGAAATCTCTTCTGGAGCTCCACCTCTTACCACAGGTGATGTCATCCAGTCCCAAGGCTTTAAATACCATTTATAGGCTGATAACTCCCAAATTTATAACTCAGGTCTCTCCCCTGAACTCCATATTTATTTATATGTCTAAATAATTTAACTTGTCTACTTGTATCCAATAGGCATTTCAAACACCTGATCTTCATGCCATCTGTCCCCAAATTGCTCCTTCCACAATCTTTTACATCTCAGTAAATTGCAGCACTATTCTCCAGATTACACATGCTTAGAAAGTTGAGAAATGTCTTAGATTCCTCTCTTTCCTTCACACTCTGCATCCAATTCATCAATAAATACAGGTGAGTTTACTTTCAAAATATATCCAGACTCTAGCCACTTCTCAAATCCACCACTACTATCAACCCAGTTGGAAGCCACCATTAGGCCCTATCTGAGGTTTTCCAGTAGCCTCCTAACTGGTCTCTCTGCTCTGGCTGTTGTTTTCAAGACAACATTTAAGTCATTATTTTACTAAGGGCTCACAGCTTTTCAATGGCTTCCCTCCTCACTCCTTAGGGGCCAACATGCTTACAATGGCCTACAAAGCCCAGCATGATCCAGTCTCCCACTATGTCTTCAACCTCATCTCTTACCACTTTTTCCCTCACTAACTCTATTCCAGTCACACAGGGCTCATTGCTTTTTCTTGGATATTCCAAACAAGTTTAGGACATTTGTCCTTGCCGTTCTCTTTGCCCAAAACAGTCTTTCCCAGAATTTTATTTTATTTTATTTTTTTATCACTTGTTAGCAAATGATTTTATTATATTTCTTTTTTTTTTCTTAACTTTATTTGTACATTTAATCGAAAATATAAACAATTAAAAACTAAAATGTAAACACAGATGAATATATACATTTCTCCATTAAATGTAATGGATACATATAAATTTTTTTTCCCCAGAATTGACATGTTAGGTTTCCCTTTCCTTCAGGTCTCTGCTCAAACATACCTTATCAGTGAGGCCTCCCCTGATATATATAATGACATAAAGCATATCCCCAACCACATTCCCTATTTTTCTTACCCTGCTTTATTTTTCTCCAAAGCATTTAAAACATTTAATTTTGTTTCTTTGTTGCCTGGATTTCTTCACTAGAATGAAGGCTCTATGAGGGGTATATCCCCAGGGCCTAGCACACATTTGATTGCTATCTTCTTCTTGAAACTTTCTTTACATGGCTTCTAGGGCATACTCATTCCTAGTTGTCCTATTATATCACTACTTAATCCTTTTCTGTCTCCTTTACTGGTAAATGAAAATAAGTAAGATGTAAAACCAATCTTAGGGAGATAGCTGGCCTTCTATGTAAGTAGGTGGGACCCATGTCAGCTGGAATGCCAGATAACTCCTACCCACCAGGGAGCAAGATGCTTTAGTATCCAGGGATGAGAAAGACTTACTTTATATGTGTATAGATGAGGCAGGCTAAATTAGGGAATAAAAAGATGAATCTGGGACCTGGCAGAAAAACACGGCCATGAAACATGTGACCATAGAGACCCCACAAGATGGCTGATAGGAAACCCCACGAGAACCCCCATTAAGAATGGGATCTCATCTGGGATCAAGGAAAAGCCCCAGATATTCTCAAGGGGCCTTAACATTGGGCCCTCCCAGGGGATTGACAGGTGGAGTAACCAATCAAAATAGCAAACAACTGGGATTCCTCCTCTGACATTAGCAAAGGGGCAGAATAATTAATGGTTTAAAAGGCAAGTGCAGAGACTAAATAGCCCTGTTTATGCCCTTTCTCGCCCTGCCTGGACCAATCCGCAAGTATACCTGGGACCCATTATCTGTTATTTTCTCCTATTTCTCTTCTCTCATTTTCTTAATAAACCACTGGTCTAACTAAACTGGCATGTTCTTAAATTCTTTTTTTGTAACATAGCCAAGAACCTAGAGAAAATCCGGCAACATAGATAGTTCAGCTGCAGGAGGATGGTAGACATATGAAATTATATTAGCCTTCTCCAAATAATAAGGAAAACTATTTCCTGAAAGAGATGATATTTTGTGTTGCTTCAACAAATGGGAAATATAAAATGAAATTCACTGTATTGTCACAGGAACTATTAAAGAATTCCTATAAGTGACTTATTTTGTAAAGCAAATAGGTAGTTCCTAATTTATCTGGCCAAGGATGGTTGATACAAGTATGATAAGAAGGAAAAGATGAGAATGTTTCTACCATAAAAACAAGGTTGACTAAATTTAGAGAACAAAATTGAAAAATGTTCCTGATAAAAAGATAAGTAAAAAGAAACTACAAAATAGCATTTTCCCCTAAATTTAGCCAACCTTGTAAGAAATGACTGGCAAACTGACAGATTGGAGGAGATTAAGGAGGAATGACAACTAAGTGTAACATGGGATTCTACACTGAATCCTGGAACAGAAAAATAAAAATAAAACAAAACAAACGGACAAACAAAAAACCTTAGAGGAAAAAAACTGGTAAAATCTGAATAAAGTCTACAATTTAGTTTAAAAACAAACAAAAAGGGAGGATTATGGGAAGATGGCAGAGTAGGGAGCTCCAGGATTCAGTCCTTCACCAGAACAACTATTAAATAGGCAGAATTAAAACAACTACTTTGAAACTCCAGAGGCCTATCGAATACTATACAGCATCCAGGGAAGAGTGGGAGGAAGAGGCTGGTAAAATATGGTAAAGACCAATAAATTGCTCTCTCTGTGTGAGGTTATTGGTGCCCATACCCAACTCTTGTGGCAGGGCACAGTGGGGTCCAGCCACTGGCTAGCTCACTGGTGACAGAAAGGAACTTAAAAATTCTCTTCCCCAAGACCAGGGGTGGGCACAGTTGATCAGTGATCACAGCTTTTGATTAGTAACTTTGGATGACTGGGGGCCTGGCTCTGAGGGTGGCCATTGTTCCAACCTGTCCTGGACAAAGGCAGAGGTGGAGGAAACTTAAAGACACTATGCATCCTGATGGCTGTGGGGGACAGTTAGTTGAAGGGCTGCATTTGAAGGGCAGGTCAAGAAAGTTCAGCTTTGGGCAACTGTGGAAGTACCTCTTGGCACCCTTCCTGATTCCTTCCCCAGGGAACTTTGGATCTAGTCTGTGCCCCGTTTGTGGGTTCCTGGCCCTATATGGGCTGGGATAGACCAACTTGGGAACTCTTCTGGTGTGCTCTCCTCTTCCCAGAATTTGCCCTCCAGGCAAAAACTGCTTGAGACAATGAAAGGGGTGTAAGAAACTATAGAGGTGAGGTGGTCAGTCTGGGGCAAAGGCTTGCCTGCTTTAAACACCTGGGAGTGGAAGGTCTGTCTCCTGGGAAACAGAGGGAGCATTCAAACTACTGTAAACAGGGTAACTCCAAAACAACTAACAGGCACAAGCCCAGGACAAGACACAGACCCAGAAAAGACAAAGGACCTAGCACACTACATTCACCTTGGGAAGATCTTCCTGATAGGAGGGCTTAAGCTCCAGAAAATCTCTGTCTTATCACCAGCTGGTTACAAAATCAAGAAACAGACGTCTCAGGGAAAAAATCCCAGAGTTAGCATTTTAAAATATTAAAATGCACAGTGTACAACAAAGGCATAGAAGATAAAGAAACAGGAAATGATGGCCCATCCAAAGGAAAGGGATAAAATTCCAGAAAACAGCAATAAAGAGGACAAGAATGTGGAAATACCAAACAAAGACTTAAAAAAAAAAAGATCTTAAAAATGCTCAAGAAGATGAAGGAAAACACAGAGAAAGAACTAAAGGATATTAAGACAAAAATGAATAAGCAATATGAAAATCTTAGTAAAGAGATAGAAATTTTAAAAAGGAACCAAACAGAACTACTGGAGTTACAGACCACAATAACTGAAATGAAAAATGCCCAGGGGAGTGGAGGTAGCTCAAGTGATTGGGCATCACCCTCCCACATGGGAGGCCCTAGGTTCAGTTCCCGGTGCCTCCTAAAAAAAGAAGATGTGCAGACACAGAGGGCAGACAGCGAGCGCAAAACAATGGTCAGGGAGCAGGAAGGGGGATTTAAAAAAATGAATGAGTCTTAAAAAAAAAAAAAAGAAAGAAAAATGCCCAGGAGGGTTTCAACAGGAGATTGGAGCTGGCAAAGAAAGAATCAACTAACTTGAAGACAAGACAGTGGAAATGAATCAGGCTGAGGACTTATTTATTTATAAATAAATTAATTAATTAAAAAGTAGGAACTAATGAAAGAATTGAGGGACAAAATAGGTATAAGACCTATAAAGGTTAAATTAGCAAAATGACAGAAAAAAGTTCTGCATTATCAGCATTGGCTTTAAATGATTACCATGGGAACTGGGGTTGGCAATATATACCAAACCCAGCAGGTCTACCACAATCTCTCCCCAGAGTTAATCAATAGCATAAAAGAACTCAAGGAAGAATGCTGTTTCCCATTAACTTTGGGAGGATGCAGCCTCTGGAGGCACCTGGCCTTTCTCATTCTCGTGGTCCAGTATGCCATGGCTGATCCCCCTTTGTTGGCCTGCTTACTGCCATCTTCTTTATCCTTTCAGTAGGACCATGCATCTTAAATTCTAACTAACTTTATTTCTTCCAGAATCAGTGCTTTCCAGAACAAGATATTAGTCATGTGGGGATTTCATCCAGTTCCAACCATGGTGCTGTACCTGTCTTCCCTCAACCTCAATAGAATAGCCAGAGGGTTTTACACTCTGTCAGTCAGGGCCTACTCCCCCTAACCAGCGGGAAGCAACTACAGAAGAATGACCATCGCCCTTCAGCTCTGCCTTAAGAATAGGGGTGTAAACTCTTCGTGGGGGGAGTTGAGGTAGGTAAGTATTGGGAAAGAGGGAAGGCAGCTGGGACCTGGCAGAGAATGTGGCCATGAGACCTGGCCTGGAAATCCCCTGCTACTAAGAAAGCCAGAAAGACCCCACGAGACCCTGGCCATAAGGTCCCATTTGGAACACTTTCCAGGATCAAGGGGAAACTCCAGATAACTCCAAAAAGGCCTCTCATTGGTCCCCTGAGAGCTAACAGGCAGGGATTATAAGGCAACCAATCAGAATAGCAAACAGCTGGGGCCCCTTCCCAACATTAGGAAAGTAGATGAGTAAAGGTCTTAAAAGGCCAAACCCAGGACCCCATGTGCATGTCTAACCCTGTAGCACATCCACAATCCATGTCTCAGATTGTGTACTTATCTCTTTTCTTGTTTCTTAAAAAACTCTTTACTCCTTGCCTACCCTTAAAAAAAAAATGTAAATGGATTAAACTCTCCAGTCAAAAGACAGAGATTGGCAGAATGGATAAAAAAGCATGACCCAACTATATGCCATCTGCAAGAGACTCCCCTTAAATTAAAAAATACAATTAGGCTGAAAGTGAAAGGATTGAAAAAAATATATTTCATTCAAGTAGTAACCAAAAAAAGAGCTGGGTTAGAGATACAAATATATAGACATTAAGTCAAAAACTGTTATGAGGGACAAAGGCATAATTATATACTGATAAAGAGGTTACTTCAACAAGAAGGCATAAAAATTATGAATACATATGCACCAAACAGCAGAGCCCCAAATATATGAAGCAAAAATGACATATTTGAAGGGAAAAATTGATGGTTCTACATTAATAGATTTTAATATACCACTTTAAATAATGGATAGAACATCTAGTCAGAAGATCAATAAGGAAATACAAGACTTTAATGAGGGGAGTGGGTGTCGCTCACTGGTTGAATGCCTACTTTGCCTACTTTGCACGAGGTCTTGGGTTCAATCCCTAATAC
>JAQZBX010034286.1:0-25053 GCA_029593785.1 Cabassous unicinctus
TTAGCATTTAATTCCAATCACTGGAGTCCTTCATAAACAGAGCAAAAGTTAGGTGGAGAGGGAAGCCACCAGGAGCAGCCAGAAGCTGGAAGTCATTGGAACTCAGAAAATAAAGGAAAAAAGCCCACCATGTGAATTGCCATGTGATGGAAAATCCAGCCAGATGATATCGTCCCCAAGAGGAAGCATGCCTTTTAGCCTCTGAAACAATGAGCCAATAAATTCCTGTTGTTAAACCAACCCATTGAATGGTATTCGTTTTAGCAGCTAGGAAATGAAAAGAGTTCTGATGAACTACAGGGATTTTATACCCACCCCGAGATGCAGAAGCAGTCATCTGCCATAGATTTCTTCACCATCCCACAAATGTTTAAGGTCTAATCTCTATAATAAATCCATATCACTCTTAGTATTCTAACTGCCTTATCAAGTATATGCATTGTTTTTGTGACTGTGGTGGAGTAGGTAAAAACTGGAATGGCCTTGAAGAGACTATAAGGCTTAAAGGACATTGAGAAAAATTGTGTTTGGAAGCTGGAAAAAAGGAAATAAGTGTTATGTGGTGGCAGAAATTTTGACACCACTAAGGTCTGTAGTAATGTGATTATTAGAAAATACACCTAATGAATTGGAAAATTTGGTTAAGGAGATTTCCAGGTAAAAGAAAGTGACAGTTTCCTTTAGCCAAATATGATATGGTGTTAATAGAGAAAGATGAGCTAAAATAAAATAATATTTATGTTTTTAAGCAGAATTTAAAATCAATATAAAAGAGCCAGGCTTTGAAGGATTTGAAAATAAAACTAGTTCTTATTTTCAGCTTCTCATGATGGCAAGAGATTCTAAAAATAAGAAATAACTTCAGGGTAAAGAATAAATCAGAAGTGTAGCTGTAAGACCCTTTGCCATAACTTCAGAATGATGTAAGGACGTGTCTCATGAACTATCGTAACTAGACAAAAAGGTGTCTAAGAATATTAAGGTACTGTCCCACAGCATCTTGTCAGCCCAAGCCAAAGATTTGCACATGTGGATTTTGTCTAGTGGAATAAACCCTAATAAAGTTTGTAAGAAATCCACTAAATATTTTAATATGATTGTATTAGCAGAAGTAATGTTTACTTAGTTTAAAGAGATAGTGGCAAAAGGTGGCTTTGGGGCCACTAATGTCTCACAGGAATTAGGCTGAGAAAGCTACTTAATGGCAAAAATGGCCCATTTCTCATGAAAAGGTAAGGGTGTCTCAGAGTGCAGCACTTAGAGGCCAGAGGCAGAGCTAATATCCACATAAATTCATACCCAAGAAATTGATGTTATGTGAATAGCTGGATTTCAGAATTGCTATGGACTGAGGACTACCATATGTCTCCCATTTCCCTCTTTTTTGAAATGGGAATATATTCCAATTATTCTATTTCCATATTAACATGGTATGTTTGGTGTGTGTGGAGGAGCAGCTTGCTTTTTTATGGGTTTTCAGATTGAGAGGAAATGTTCTTGAGGAACTGACGCTTCTTCTTCTTGAGCAAGATGCTTCTTCTGTGTTTGTACCTGATTTGGATGAAGAGATCCTAGATTTTGAGAAGATACTCTAATGGGATTAAATTTTAGGGGGCTTGGAGGAGGAGTAAGTGTACTTTACATGTGGGAAGGATATAAATTTTTGTGACCAGAGAGTGGACCATGATATATTGTATTTTCCAGGAGGAGCTGCAACAATGTCTCCCATCGCACATGATCTTGTGGAATGTTACCCTGGTATTTCTCCATGAAAAGGTGGAGTCTGATTCCCATTCTCTGACTCCATTCTGACCTTCTAAACTCAATGACTCACTTGACAAAGTATGGCAGAAGTGACATTCTAGAATTGATGACATTAGTTCAGAAGAAGTCTTACTTCTTTAGCCTGAATCTCTTGGAACATTTGCTGTTGGGATACTCCTTGAAACTCAGCTGCCATGGTATGAAAAACCCCAGTTAAATTTCCAACCTACAGTCAGCATGCTCATCTAACCATCTGAAGGCGCCATCTTGGATGTTCAATTCAACGGAGTTTTCAGATGACAACAGCTCTCCAACTGACATCTGCCTGCAGCCTCATGAGAGACTTCAAGAGAAAACCACCTAGCTGAACTCATTTCCCCTCATGTCCATGGCATTTAGAAAATAGTTTTAATGCATTGCCAATCAAAATATCATGGATTTGTATGTGTGTGTGCACACATGTGTGTTGGTAACAGGAAATTTGAGGACGCATTCTAAGAATCATGTGAAAGAAAATAAAAGGAGTAAGACTGACCAAGAAAAATTTGGAAAATTAAGAATAATGATAGAAGGATTTACCAGCATTAAAATATATTTTAAAGCTATAATAACTAAAATTCAGATACTTGCAAAGGAAAAGAGATACAGGTCAAGAGAGAAGAGAGAGTGAGAGCTGGAGATGGACAGTGGGAGAAAGAGAGCAAAAGACAAATCTACAGCATATGATAAAGCATATTTCAAGTGAAAGAAAAAGACAAAATCAATAAAATAAATGAGAACCCTATCTTTTACTTCAAGATGGAGTAAACGTTAATAAAATAAGGTATTTTCACAGAACTCTAAAGTTAACTATAATAAATGAAACATTAAAATAACATCTATGGCTACAATCCTAGATCAATCTAGCATACTCTGTCACGCAAGCTACTACAAGTCTCCTATCTTGTCTCTTTGCTTCTCATGAGGCTTATTTCCAAACCATTTTGATGAGCAGAGTGATTGTATCACTTTCCCACCTCAAACCCTCCAACTTTAAAAATTTTTTTAAGTCATCAATCCAAACTCCTCACCATAATCTATAAAGCACCATAGGATGAAGTCCTGTTATGGCTCTGACATTACTTTCTGCATCAGCTCCCATGCTTCTCCAGCTATGCTTGGGACTGCCTCCTTCTCATCATTTGATTTCATTTCCAATGTCCTATTGCTCAAGTCTTTCCTAGATGGGAAGTCTAACCATGGACCTCTGTACATGCACGGGCACTCCATTTTCCATCATTCTATTTTAATTTATCACTATGCAAAAACAACTTATTAATAATTAGTTGACTGTTTAGGATTTTTTTTATTGTGACTCTATCACCACTGGATTGTAAACTCAAGGAGGGCAGGGCTTTGTCTCACTTTATCATATTTACAACCTTTGGGCCTAGGGACAGCCACATCATAGTAGGTATTCAACAGAAATTTATTGAATCCTTTTCACGGTGAGGATATTCATTCCAACATACAAATTGAAGAAAATGTAAGTGAAATGATTGATAAAACTCGACTATAGACTTTAAAATAAGTTGCACATAAGAATGTAAGAGTAAAATTATATGAAAAACAATAACATAAAATTATTTGCAAAATGTTTGTCAAGGGTCAATATATTTAATAAATATATTAAATATAGTATGAATCAGTAAGAGAAATATTAACACTCTAAAAGAAAACTATTTTAAATACTCAAGGGCATATAAACAGAAAAATTTAAACTTAGTAGCAGTTTGGCAATTTGATATAGTTATGAATTCCAAAAATAGATATTGAATTATGCTTGTAAACTGGTCTGTTCATCTGGGCATGATTAAGTTATGATTAAGGATTTGATTGGGCCACATCAGTAGGGTGTTGAGCCCCATCCCTTGGTGGTCTCAAAGATAAAGGACATGGCAAAGGACAGAGTTGGAAGGTTTTGAGTTGGAGTTCTGATGCTGGACTCTTGAGCTGGAGCCCCGGGAAGTAAGAGAGCTTAGTGGTAAGGAAGGAGAGAAGGCCCCGGGAAAAGAGACGAGCCGTTTGCCTGAGAGTCTACAGCTGGCCTTGTGGAGGAAACAGAGGAGCTGAGCCCAGAGAGAAGCAACCCTGGGAAGAGAGGAACCCAAGAAGCCCAAATCCTGGCAAACGTCGGCAGTTGTTTTGCTCCAACACATGGCAACAGACTTTGGAGAAGGAAGAAACTTATGCTTTATGGCCTGGTAACTGTAAGCTTCTACCCCAAATAAATACCCTTTATAAAGACCAACTGATTTCTGGCATTTTGCATCAGCACCCCTTTGGCTGACTATTCAAAAATGGACATGAAAACAATGGAAAACAATGGAATTCTATTTCCATTAGCTAGAAATTAGGTGTATGTATGTGAGCATGTTGTGTTTGTATAGAGGGAGTATAAAAATAATTTTGGAAGGAATGTGCATTGGTACAAACTTTCGGGGAGAAAATTATGCAGTTTGTAGCCAAACCTTTGAAAGTATTCTCATGTGGGGGAAGGGAGGGCATGGGACATATGGGAATCCCCTATATTTTTGAGGTAACACTTATGTAATCTAAAGCTTCTTTAAAAATAAAAAAATATATAAATAAAAAGTACATTACTTAAATTAAAAAAAAAAAAGTGTTCACATACTTTGACGCTACAATTCCACTTACATGAATTTTTTCTCAAGGAGATAACCAGAGCTGTATGCAAAGATTTACATTCAATAATATTTACTTAAGCATAATTTATAAACTAGTAATAACCTAGATGTTCAATGATAGTATACTTTTAAATTTTTTGTGTAATGAAAGGTAAGGCAACCCTTTCAAGACAAATGTACAAAAATTTTACACGGAATGTATATATACAAAACTGTATATTGTATACCATAGGTTCTCAGTTTTGTGATAAACACAACCATATTTCTGTACATAGTTTTATGTATATATGCACATAAAACCACCTGGAACAAAATACACCAAAATATGAACAGGTGTTATTTGAGGCTCATGAAATTATAACTGATTTATATCTTCTGCATTATATTTTTTGTATTTTCTAATTTTTCCTTATTATCTTCCATTACTTTTGTGATAATTTTTTAAAATCTCAAATGACATGATAAACAATGATATGTCATGCTCAGAAAATTAGGGTTAGTTACCCTCGATTATGTAGTACACGGTGCTAAAAATCAAAGGACTGTGATTCCTGAAGCTTTGTCCCCTGTAACAAGCTTAATTTTTCCAGATTAGAACTCAGCCTTGATACTCAACACGTCTGAAGGGCTTTACACTTGGGAAGCAGAAAGTGACATCAGTACAAACTTAGTTAAGCAGACCCATGATGAATTAACGCATAAACCATTGCACTCATTCCAGCAGAAACTAAACTCAGATTCACTTAGCCAGAGAGACGAAGGCTTTGTAGATGACTGGGGGCCAAATCCCTGAAGGATCTGTAGCCCAACATAAGAAGGTAGGATTTCATTCTATTCAATGCCAAGCTATTGGAGGATTCTCTGTAGGCAAAAGAGGAGCTCTATGCTTCAAACGAAATATTTGACATCCTGGATGCTATGTTGAGAGATGGTTAAGAAATTTCATGGTAGTACAAGTGGAAAATGCAGGTGACTTTGAATGCAGTGGTGGAGTTGGTGAGATGTGTTCTAAGAAGTGCATCCATCAGAATTTTCCAAATTGAATGTAAAGTGAGAAAAAGAGAGAAAAGAACATGGAAGGAAATGGGAGCACCTGGGTGGCTATTGCTACCATTAACTAAGGAAGGGTCGACAGAAAAAGAAACAAGTTTGTGGGCAGATGGTATGGGGAGGGGAAATAGAGTGGAGATCCAATTGTAGCTCCTTTTTCTGAGTCTGTCTGCCCCATTTGTCTGTAAAATTCTTTAGAGGAGAAAATGGTGCCATGATAGTAAGCACTTGAAAAATATTTTTAAATGTATTTTTCCATCTCTCTAAACCCAGTTACACTTTTCATATAATTCCTGACTCTTCCTTCTTAGTTCCATGTACATGGCTTCTTCCATCACAGAGCCCTCCTTTTTCTGTTCTCTCGGAATTAACAAAGCTGAAAATTTACATGCATAAAGTCCTATTTCAAAAGTCTCACACACTATGAAAAAAAGCAGGGACTTAAAGTCACACAGAGCTACCCCAGTCCATCTTAGCGCCTTAACGCTGTGTCGTGTTTAACTTCCCTAAGCCTTGGCTTCCTGAGGAGTTAAATAGTTCGCTGCGAGGATTATTTTAGATAATACATGCAATATGGTAATGTGGATAAAGCACACCATGAGGTAAAAATGGGGGGAATGGGGAGAGGGAGAGACAAAAGCCTGGAAAGGGACAATGACTGGAAGCAGTTTGGTGGAAAGTCTCTGGTTTGGGATTCCGATGGATCCAAATGAAAAAGAGGTGATCCTATGCATTCATCTACTAGCTGGACCTTAGTTTCCACAAATACTTGACTACTTATCTTACAGGACTCAAGGGTGGATCTGTAAAGTGTATGTGAGGGGACTAGAACTTACTTTCCTTCCTCCTTTCCCCTACCCAGACTCAGGACCTTGCTCGCCAGAGTGCTGGTTATTTACGGTAACCAGCTATCTAATGCTGGTTGCCACTTCTCAGACTATTAACTTTTCTCCAGCATTTTTCTAAGAAAGAAACCAATCCCCAACTCTTACACCACTATCATCAAAATAAAAGTAAGTGATAAGAGGTGAGCAATGCCAGGGATGTAGGAACACAGTTAAGAGAAATTCCCAATTGCCTCTCTAAAATGATGAACTTATGGTGGGATCCAGAGGCAGGAGAGGAATAGTGAGACTTCTCCTTGTCACTTGTTCTGAGAGTCTCTGAGAACCAAAGTCTTGGCTTCTGCTGCAGTCACCTAGAAAAAATAGCAAACTCCCAGAGAAAACCTGAATTTTTAAAAATCTCAGGTGGAAGTTACAAATAAAGTGGAAGCTATTTGTAACTTCCACCCCATATCAGCACATCACATGGAACCTTATCCAGCATGTTGTTTCTAAAAGACTCTACAGGAAAATGGGTGTGGCTCAAGTGACTGGGCTCCTGTCTACAATATAGGAGGTCCAGGGTTCAATTCCCAGGGCCTCCTGGTGAAAAGCAAGCTGGCCCACATGGCGAGCTGCCCTGCACATGGGTACTGGCCTGTGCGGAGAGCTGCCACAGCAAGATGATGCAACAAAAAGAGACACAGAGGAGAGACAATAAGAGACACAGCAGACCAGGGAGCTGAGGTGGCACAAGAGGTTGAACTCCTCTCTTCCACTCCGGAAGGTCCCAGGATCGGTTCTCAGTGCCACCTAAAGAGAAGACAAGCACAGAAGAACACACAGGGAGCAGACAGCAAGCACCAAACAATGAGGGGTGGGAGAATAAATTTAAAAATAAAAAAAAAATAAAATTAAAAAAAGACTCTACAGCCCTTCTCAGCTCTAAAACTCTCAAATGCTATGCTCACTGTATTTGGTTTTAATGTGAAGGGCCTAATGGACAAGCCCATTCCTAAAATAATCTGTTCAGTAGATGGTCTTTCACAGTTTTATTGGCTTCTCGGCACAAAGAAAACTATGAACTAAGCTTGAGATTTGGGCAATATTCTGTAAACCTTTTTTTTTTCCCAGTGTCATCTTATATCAGTGACTTCCTGCTAGGAGAACAAAGAGGAAGGAAGGGAGGATGCCAAAACAGTCAGATTCCGTTTTCGCACAGCCTGAACCCTTCTGAACCCCAGGGATTTGGGACTCAGAGAGAAGCACGAAGGCCAGCGAGCTGCTTAACTTCACAGCTGCTCTTGGTGAAGTTCCTGGCTGAATTCCCCTACTTCCTTCTGGATTAAGGCCTGGGAGGGAACAGGCATGCCAAGAAGCATAGCACACTCTGGGGACATGGAACCCGATTGGACAAGAGGAAAGTCAGGGAACTTAGCGTTCTGAGGTGCCTTTAAGGTTAGACAAACAGAATGTTGGAAATGAGCTGGGAATTGGAGCCAGAGAACCAGCCGTAGTTCAAATGAGCATAACTTGCCGTGGTGGTGTGAACATTTCTTTTGAAAGTCGAAGGTGTGAGCACAATTCTAGACACTCCGCAGGCCCTCAACATACCCTTTGTGGTTTATTGATAACTGCTATTGGTCAGTATTAAATTCGGTAAGGCTCAATGGTTAAGCAACTGAGTAGAAATTCTAATTCTGAGCAGAGCTGGCTGTGTGCCTTCACTGACCCCAGGAAGTGTGGCTGAATCTTTAACCGTATGATAAGAGAGAAATAGGCTTAAATGCCAATACCACCTCTAAATGGCACCACAGAAATTTATTCTTATTTGCTTTAAAGTGCAAAGTGCTGATTCTCTATCTTAATGGAGAGTTGGTTTGAATAGAAGGGAAGGCATCTGTCACCTGGAGAGAAGGAGGAAAAGGAAGCTGGGACACCAAAGACAAACTTTGTCCAGTACCCACTTCTGCAGGAGATCAGCCATTGTTTTGCTTTAATTCTTGCTTAGGCACCAAAAAATGGCTTGTACACGGATGGGGAATGGTTGTGTGGGGTGTTGTTGGGGGTGTGGGTGGTGGGGAGCATGGGAATCCCTGTAGTTTCTGAGTAATATTTGGGTAATCTAGGCACCTTTAAAAAAAATGTATATATTTATATAACAAATAACATTTATGTAAACAAATGCACATATATGCATATGTATTTATATATCATTAAAAAAAAAAAAAGAACTAAAAAAAAAAAAATGGCTTGTGCCTCTCAGAAAATTGCCTCACTTTCCTGATTCTGACCTGTTAAATGGGTATGGCAGAGCCATTCTTGTTACAAAATATACGTGATAAAACAGGCAGCATGGTTCTGCCAACATTTCAGCTGAATTCATTTTTTATAACTAGAGGAATTACTTAATAAATAGTAAAACTTAGAGCAAATTAACAAGAAATAACAACAATATTTGAGAGCATGTGTAGAATTCTATACTTTGAAGAGAAAAAACAAAACAAAAGGGAAGTAGTATGGTGATGTCAGGGAAGTTTTAAAAATAAAATGTATTGGAAAATAAATAAGGTCAACTCTAAAGGGCTATGTAAGTACTTAATGTTTTTCAGTGATCAGGGACCTAGTCATCAATGCAGAAAATAAAAGCAGACTAAATCCCAGGGACTATGATCCAGTTCTTCTGCATCTGAGACCTAAAATTCAAAAGAAATTTTTAGAGTGATGGTCTCTGAGTGAATATGGTAAAGGATACTTTCCTTTCCCTTCCACATAGTCTTCACCCCTGAAGGCCATCTAAAATGCTTAGGTCTGGAATGCTTGGGTAGAAAAATAGGGAAGTGCTTTTCTAAAGAGGCACGTATTCCGTTTGGATAGCCATTATGCAACTTGTCTGGCATTTTAGGGACTCAAAGCCGTGTATCAACAAATCGTAAGTTAACTGAAGGTCACTTTTTCACCCTGTGCATTCTCAAACAGGTGGCTGTTGAGGGCCTGGGCAATCTGTTTGGCTCTATTTTGTCATCTTTCCCCCAAGGCTATTTGTAACTTCCACCTCATATCCTACATCATCACCATTTCCCTGAATCCTCGTTCCCATCTTACTACCATGGTCCTCCAGCTTGTAGGTCATTATCCCCGTATAAATGGAACAGGGAGTGCAATGGGGTGTTTGGAGGAGTGGTTAGTAGGACTGTAAACATATACAGTACCTGATTCTTTAGGACACTGCGAAGTGGATGGGAGGCAGCCAACTCTTCTCCTTGAATGAATGAATAAATGATCAAAGGAATGAATGAGAGAATGAATGAATGAATGCCTGTGTGGTCTCAAACCATACATTGTTATGTGGTTCTACATCTAATTCTAAGGACAATTTTAAAAAAGAGTTCCAAAAATGTTCACATTGGTGGTAGCAGTCCTGGACTGCCATTCCAGGAAGAACACATTGCTGGTCTTATACACAATTGTTAAAAACAAAACTGGCAGCAACAGCAACATCAACTTGTTATTTAAAAGTTTATTGAAAACAAAGGATGCAATTTCCTATGTTCAGTGTTGGAAGGATCACTAAAACTGTCTAGTCCATTGATTCTCAGACTGCCAGTTGTGACCCATTGGTGAGTTGTGAAATCAGCTTAGTGGATTGTGCCTAGCCATCTTTTTTTTTTTAAATGAGAGAAGAGAATATAATAAAGTGGAAAAAATAACAGTGCATAAAAGTAGTTAAAGTATTTCTTTTTTGAAATTTGTGTTTCAGTTATAATATTTATCAGTTATATATGTGCATTAGTTACATATATGTGCATACGTATGTTCATATGTATAATGACAGAAACAAAATCGTTACACTTGTATTCACAGTTACACGAGCTGGATGTCATGGGCAAAAAGCCTAATACTGGTCTACTCTCAATATTTGCATGCCTCTACAGTATACCACCTTCTAGACTGTACTGAATACTGTAGGAGGCCAGTCTCTTCTTGAAAAAATGCCTTTAATTGTTCTGAGTCAAAAATCTGTCCCTGGGAACTGACTTCTCGGCCTTAGTTCTACCCCTCTGCACCTTTGGACAAACCTAATTTTTCTGCCATATCAAACATGTAAGCTGAAATGTGTTGTCCCTGCTGAGTGCTTATTTCCCCCTCACAAAGCATTCCAGGGCTTCAGATGTCCTCCTGTAGCTTTGAGAATCTGAGTTGACCAGATGTCCCTCAAAAGTGTGGCCTGCATGTAGTTCTTGGAAAGTCAGATAGAACTAGGTAGGTCGGTAGAGAAAGGAGCTGGATGTGACTGTACCATACTTAGGGGAAAAATATACAGAGGGGATGCTTTTGGAGTGGCCAAGGATATCATTGCAGTACTATTTACAAAGTCTGCGAAGGACATGCAAGAAGCTCTCAACCTCCAAGAAGCCCTACTTTGAGGATGACTGAAATAGGTCAACGTCACAACACTCAGCCAGAAGCACACACTGAGTGGGTGGGAGCCAGGAATAGGAGGAGACGGTTCATAAAGAATTATTTTGGCTTTAGTCATAGATTATAGAAACACACATGCTACTATAAATACATATAAATATCTCATGTTCACTTCCTGAGAAAAATATGTTAGTTTATGTCCACAACTGTTTTCGTTTTAAAGAAGCTATAAATAACAAGGGCTCAATATCTGAATCTGAACAACTAATTAAAAATTTAAAAAAGGAACAGCTTATCTTCAGTTCCTTTTTTAGGAAACATTTCAAATATAGACTGATGGCTTAAGCAAAGACAGCTGTTTCATTTCACATGCAAAACCATCATTTAAAAAATGGCTTTGGCTGTAATTCTTCTCAATAAAGTTGTGGGTTTCCCCCCATATTTTGAATGAAGGCTTTGAAAACACATTTCCTCATTTTTTTTTTTTTTTTTGAAATTTGCATTGCTTCAGCATTTATAACCAGTTCCTCTCTATGAACAAAAATAAATGTCACAATCAAAGTTTCTAAATAAAGTCAACAAATTTTCTCATCAGCACTAGTTAAAAATGGAAAACATATTCAATAAAATTTGCTGAAAGCAAAACATGGTTTCAAATGAATTAGTATAGGAGATTAGCCACAACTATAGAAGGGATGGAAAACCAGAATATGTTTTATGCAAAAAATGGAATAAAATAAAAAACTTCCCAAAGCAATCACTGAAGAAAATGATTGTGGCTTCAGTCATCTAGTATAGAAAAATGGAGAGATTTCAACATCAGATGAATAGAAACAAAATGACCTCTAAGCAGCTGCTGGATCTGTGGGTGTTACTTAGTTCTCTCTGGGCTTCAGTTATTTTCTTATGTGAAACAATGCTACAACAAGTTGCTTAAAGTCCACTTTGTACCAGACATTGTTCTGGATTTTGGATTTATTTATCAGTATGGTGGTGGTCAGTGTTGATTCCTTGAGAAATATTACTGAAAAATGAAAAAAAATTAAAATTCTATTTCAGATGCATCCCCTGAGCTCTGGAGTCATACATTCAACTGTCTTCTTGTCTACTTTCTGGGAATTTCAGACTCACCATGTGCATAACTGAACTCTTGATTTTTTTCCCTAATCCTCTCCACCTTTATCTTCCCCATCTCATCTTTCCTCACCAAACCACCCAAGACTAATACCTCGGAGCGTCCCTTCACCCTTATTGTCCCCATATCTTATCCCATTCATCACCAAGTCCCATTGATTCTATTTGTAAAATACATTTAGAATAACTTATTTGTTCTACGGAGCCACAATTGTTCTCTTTAGTTGTGATCTTTTGTGGTCCAGCAGCCAGAGTAAAAAAACAAAACAAAAACAATAAAAAACAACACCAGCATCTCCTCTTCCATGATTATAACCTTTTAAAGATTACCTGTTGCACTTAAGATAAAATTTTAGTACCTTAACATGGTCTTCAGTGATCTACATCATCTAGCAATTTCTTCTACTCCTCTCTTTCATTTCTGTTTCCCAGTCATGCTGTCTTTGTGTCTGTTTTCCTGCCCTCCAGCTAGTTACCATCTCAGGACCTTTCCATAAGATTTCCTTTCCGCCTGCAAAACTCTTTGCCATAGTTTTGCCTTGACCATTTTTCACAGTTACTTCGAGTCTCACTTCTTCAGAAAGGCTTTTCGTGACCCGACCAATCCAAAGGAAGCTTCCGCTCTATCCTCCTTCATCTCACCAAATACTTTTCATTCCTAGCACTTATAACAATTTTCCTCATATGTTTTTATGTTCGTCTATTTCTTTGAAGCCCCTCTTCCTCTCTAGAGCACAAGTTCCACTTCTGTAATACTCAGTTTTCTCAGCTGTAAAATGGGGTTATTGTGCAAAGTTAAAAGATAAAAGGTGTGTGAAAGCACTTTGCAAATTGTCATGCACTAAGCAAATTTTTGTTGTTAAAGCAAAAATGTCCAGGGATAATTCAGCTGAAGTTCGGGGTACAAATTTTTGAATAGAGCTTTTAGACACTATTCATACTCAGGAAATTGCAAGGAAGATAACTTGATATCCAAAGGCAGCATTGAAGTAAATTCTGTGTGTTTACTGTCTTTCTCTTATTTAGATAATCATTTAACAGTCATTGGATACATATTATGTACCAGATCTGATACCAAACACTAAAGATATAAATTTTAAAAGTCATCATTTTTAATCTAAAAAGATGAACATAAAGTACAGGTGCTGCAAACAGGAGAGGCAAGTAACCCAGCAAAGGGTCACAAAAACCTTCCCAGAAGAGATTTTGAAAAAAAAAAAAAAAAATCTGGAAATAAATTCTGGTTCTACCACTTCCTTTGGGCAGATTGCTTAGCCTCTGAGCACAATTCTCTTATTGGTTTGGAAATGGAAGGCAATAATATCTACCTCAAGTATTGTTATGTAAAGTAAATTAGATATAATATGTTGAAAACTAGATAGACTAGCCACTTAATAAATGTTAATTTTCTTCTTTTCCTTTGTTTTCTTAAACCTCTTCATCAGACATAAACCTAACCAAGCACATTTAAAACTGGCAAACAGACATTTGATCTCTTAGTATGAGGAAGAATAAACACTGGAAAACTGGTACTAAAACTTACAAACTTCTTGTAAACAACCTTCATTATCTCTTGTTTTTACTGTAGAAAGCAAAATCCTGTAAGGTGCCCATAGGGCAATGTCCTGCCCACATACTTTTATTCGTGATTCCTCACCAGTAATTTTTTAAATCCCATGGTCTACATCATTCATTGAAAATGTTTATACAGAGAAGGAAAAGAACAGGATGATAGCTGTAAAAGGTCTTTCCAGCATATATGGAGTCACCTTTGGCAACGAGCAAGAAAGAGCAAAGCATAGCTTTAAGGTTTCTGGGAACAGAAATAGACATTGTTTCTCTGTAGATAGGTTGCCCTCTAAACAATTTCAAACTCTTTAATCTCTCAAATTCATCTGAATTATTTTAGACAGTACTTAAAGGGATCTGCTCAATGTAATGTACAATCATTATTCTGATTTTTTGAAGAGACAGAGCTTGCAGCTGATTTGAAAGCAAATGCAGTAAAGGATTTAAAATCATGGACTTTGGAGTCAAACAGCCCTGGGTTCAAGTTCTCTTATCACAGATTAAATTTTGGGGAGTGTATTAGTTTCCTGTTGCTGCTATAACAAAGTACTCCAATCTGAGTGGCTGAAAACTGCACAAATTTATTATCTTATAGGTCTGAAAGTCAGAAATCTAAAATGAGTCTGCAGGGTTGCATTCCTTAGAGGCTCTAGTGGAGACTCTGTTTGCTTGCTTTTTCCAGCTTCTAGAGGTCACCTACATTCCGTGGCTTATCCCCCTTCCTCCATCTTCAAAACCAGCAGTGTAGCATCTTCACTCCTCTGTGAGCTCCTGCCTGCCTATTAAAAGGACCCCCACAATTACACTGGGCCCATCTGGACAATCCAAGGTAACCTTCCCATCTCAAGGACCTCAACTTAGTCCTCAAGGTAGGTTTGATCCCCACTCTTGGTGGAGGTATATTTTAAATGGATGTATATTGCAAATGGAAATAAGTGCCACTAAGAGTAAAGTGCACTACAAGGGGACCTGGTCAGGCAAGTCCTCCCCGAGCAAGTGGCTTTTAGTTGAAATTTGATGAATAAATAGGAATTATCCAGCTGAGGTAAAAAGTAGAGAATAACATTCCAGGAAGAAGAAAACCAAGTGCAAAGACCAAAGGAAGACTGAGCATGGTGCATTCAAGGAACTGAGAGACATAGACACAAGGGGAAGAGTGATGACCCAGGAAGTCAGGGGCCAGAGCAGGTCGTGCTAAGAAACATCATGCTAAGATCTGGGGGTTCATCTTAAGAGTAATGACAAGGGGTATCTGATCTGATTGCAGATTACAAAACATTACCCTGGGTGCTGGGTAGAGAATGGAGGACAAGAGTGGAAGCAGGAATACCAGGAAAGAGGTTTGATCCTCATCCAGGTCAGAGACGGTAGGGTGTCACGGAGTGGGCTCCAGGGGAAGCAAACTCTGAGACGGAGAAGAGCAGACAAGTGATTTATTACAGAGTGCTCTTGGGGTCAAAACCTGCAGATGGGAAAGAAAGAAAACAGGACTGGGCAGAAGGAAGCCTCAGCCAACCCCAGGGGTGCTCTGAAGTGTGCGTGACCCCTCAGAGTTGGGGTGAGGGAGCAGGCCTTTACACTGCTGTGTGGATCGGTCATTGGATGTGGGCTGCACCAGGAAGGGGGTGCACTGTTGAGGGGGGCAGCCTACTTGTGTGGTGCCGATCCTCGAAGGGGCTGACAGCTGAGCATCTGGGGACAGCCACCACGTGGAGGCTTAGCCTAATGCTGTGACAGTGAAGATGGAGAGAAAATGAACAGATTTGAGAAAGAGATTGTAGACAGAATTGACAGAACGTTGTGATAGATTATATGGAGGGGATGAAGGAAAGGGAGATATCAAGGATTGTGGCCTGGTTTCTGACTTTCATAACTGAATGGATATGTATTCCATATTTGTATAGATTTGTACTGATTAGATATTTAGACAAATGAGTCTATACCTCAGAGGACAGGTTAAGTCTAGGGATGAAAAAGTTGGGAGAAACCAATGAATAGTTGACAGTAAAAACCAAGAGCCCGCATAGGAATCACCTCAGGAAAGCATAGTTTGAGAAGGTTGATGAAGCCTGAGGATGACAGTAATTGCTGTCGGTTATGTAAATTGCTTGACACTGTGCTTGGCACATAATGAAGACTCTTGTCATGATAATAACTAATTAATTTTTGAGCAATGGACGAGATGGGCTGCCACAAAGGTATTCTACATATGTCCCTGAATCTATAGTTGTAGGCAGAGCTGGAAGAAATACCGGGTGCCACGCTTGGGGAGCTGAATGCACACGTGGAATTGTCGTTAGAGGAAGCATCCTTTAGGAAGACGTTAGCCTGGGTTTCTGTTTCTCTGTCATTCCTCACATCGGATCCTTCAGGATCTTTTCGGCTTTGTCTTCAAAGTATACCCAACCTAACAATTTTCCTAGTGGAGGTCTCAGCATCTCTCGCCTGGATTATTTGGAAAGCCTCTTAACTTGTCTTCCTGCTCAATCCACAGCCCCTCTCTCCCCACTTTGCCTCCTTAAAATACATTCTCTATTAGGAAGTGACAGTTCTCTTTTAAAATTATAAGTAAAATCATGTCATTTCTCTGCTTGAAGTCCTATCATACAGAATAGGAGCCACCCACATGGGTGCCTTAGGTGTTCAGGCTGCTATGACAAATAGCACCCAGTGGGTTGGCTGCAGCAATGGGAATTCATTGGCTCACCGTTTCAGAGGCTAGAAAGCTTCCCTCCCTTTGGGGTGGGCAGCGTTCTGGCTGGGTGGCAGCATTTGCAGCCCTTGGCTTTCCCATCACATGGCAATGCCCTCTCCTTTCTCTTCTGGGTTCTGTTGCCTTTTGACTTCCAGCTCCTCCCTGTGGCTTTCTCTTACTATTTGTGAATTTCTTCTGCTCATAAAAGACTCCAGTAGGCAGGATTAAGACCCAACCTCATTCAGTTCAGCCACCCCTTACCTAAAAATAACATCTTCAAGAGATTCTATTTACAATAGGGTCACACCCATAGAAATGCAGATTAAGACCAAGAACGTGTCTAAATGTGGGGTACATAACTCAAGCCACTGCAATGGAAAAAGCCTACCAGGTTGTGCACAATCAGATCCTCTCCCCCCCTCCCCACTGCCAGGCCCTCATCCCCTCCTAATTTTTTCCGGCTCCAATCACACTGGTCCCCTGGCTGTTCTTCATACACTCAAGGCGTACTCTTGTCTTCAGGCCTCTGCATTTGCTATTCCTTCTGCCTAGAACACTGTTCCACCAGATATCTACACAGCTTACCCCCTCACCTACCTCCTTCAGGTCTTTGCACAACGTCACTTGAAGAGAAGCTGCCCTTGAGTATCCTATGAAAATTTCAACCCTCCCTTTCTACTCCTGTACAATTCAGCTTCATTTCCCCCCATGGTATTTATTACTTTCTGACATTATTTATATATTAAATATATACTTTTCTATTGTCTGTTTCCCCAGTAGTGTGCAAGCTCTATTATAGTAAGGTGGTGTGTGTGGGAGTGCTGTGTTGGTTTTGGTTTGGCTTGGTTTGGTTTACTGCTGTATTTTCAATGGCTCCAAAAGTGCTGGCTCCTAGTAAACCCTTAGTAAATATTGATTGAATGGATGAGTGAGTGATTGAATGAATGAATTAATATATAGGGGTCCTCTGGCTCAATTTTCTGGAGAGGTACAGACCCCACACAGTCTCCCTTTGTGCATTTTCTGGACCTGATTTGAATAGATCAGACGAAAACTAAAACCAGCCCTCTTTTCTTTGAGTCCAAGACAGTGGACCAGGCATGAGGTCTGTACAAAGCCTCTGGGGCCCTTTAAAGTTTACACTGAGCTTTCTCTGGCTAAAGGTAAGTGCTCCAAACAATCGGCAGAGACACCGGTTGATAGAACACTGCGGTGATATCTGTCTGATGCCAAATATTATTTTTTTAAAGAAGGTCAACCCCATTCCGTATGCCATGCACATAAAACACCTGATTAACTTTTCCTCCTCACCTTCCTGATACCTATTGTCGGATATATACACAAGCCCAAGGAGATATTGTCTATTATTATTACTATCCTATTTACAACTTTATTCACTGATAATACACTAGCACTTGTACGCAGTCTCTGAAAAATCCTTGTTTTTTTGTAGGTAAAAACCCCATTCTATAATCAGTCACACTCCAAACTGTCATCCTCGGCTGTTAAGCTTTCTCTCAGAGCTCTCAAACCCTTGGAAAGGGGTCTTCAAAGGGCACTGCTGTGCGCTGGGTACTGGTTGGAATGCACTTTAATAACCTCATCGGGAATGAAAACTTTCCTGTGGTTCACAGACGCCCTTGTTTCCATTGTTGTTTAGGAAGCTTTTGAGAGGCCAAACCACCTGGCTTGTGTCTTATTTTTTGCCCTCTCCTGGTTTCAGCTATTTTGTGAGGAAGGGCCTGCGTCTGTATAATCCTGTTGTCACAGAGGGAGTAAAGAGCAACCTCCCACAGCCCTGCCCCTGATTACTGAAAGCAGCTTTTACAAACATTTTGCACAAGAACAGGATATTGGCAACTCAACTGTTAAAACTGTTTGTGATTATTCTTCCTTGAGATCACGCTGATGTCACCAGTGTAATCTGAGCCTGGAGCTTTTGTTCACACTTTAAATAGCAGTCCCAGAATGATTTTTGCTACAGACTCTCCAGAGAAGCCAGGAGCTGAATTCTGGAAGATCCCACATCGATGAAAGCTAAGCCGAGCCACCAATCCAGCATCATGTCCACGTCGCTGAGAGTAAGCCCGTCCATCCACGGCTACCACTTTGACACAGCCTCTCGTAAGAAAGCTGTGGGCAACATCTTCGAAAACATAGATCAAGAATCACTGCAAAGGCTCTTCAAAAACTCCGGAGACAAGAAAGCAGAGGAGAGAGCGAAGATCATTTTCGCAATCGATCAAGATTTGGAGGAGAAAACACGAGCCCTGATGGCCCTGAAGAAGAGGACAAAAGACAAGCTCCTCCAATTTCTGAAACTGCGGAAATACTCCATTAAAGTTCACTGAGGACCAGACAGTGGACAAGGACGAGAACGGACACTGAAAGACCAAAAGTGAGTTTGTGAGACCCTGACAGCGTTCGGTTGCTGCCTTGCAAGCTTCTCTTCTGCCGGGACTCAGGAGCCTGGGAAGGAACAGAACAAACTGGTTGTAGTGACTCAAACCAATTTCATCACAGGCTGTGCTGTGGAGAAAATGCTTTCGGCAAAGGGCTGACAACTCTCCCTGCGGGAAAGGACTGATGCTGGTGTTAAGGGAAGAAGAGATGGACAGATGTAATGAGAACTGAAGTTAACAGCTGGCTTGAGAAGAAATGCATCCAGGGTCACTCTGGTCCCTAGGACTTAAATTCAACATGAACTTTTTATTTTTTTATTTTTTTTTAAAACCAAACCGGGTAGAGGGAGGGAGGAGGGAGAGGGAAAACAAGGAGAAAGAATATCATGCTCAAATTGTTTACTGAATTTTTTTATTTGAATGTTCCAAATGTTGCCAAGCCTCAACAGTTTTTATTGGTGTAGAGATTTAGAAATCAGTCATTGATTATTTATTTGCATTTATTACAATGCCTGAAAAAGTGCATCACCTGGATGCAAGCACAGATTCAAGGGACTGCAAGATTTCTAGCAGCTCAGAAAAACTCTGTGCCACCTTCTGGTTTGTAAAGGGTTTTATACATTTCAAACGGTTGCACAAAAGCTAAAAATAATGGGGTCTTTCATAAATCCTGAGTACTGTGAAAAAATTTTCTAATGTTTTTTACCTTCTGACTAATGCTAAAATGTCATCTGATTAAATTTCTTAGAGTTACTGCATTAAGCATTAGAAAGTGAGTATTATCCACTATATAGTTTATAAAGATGTTATGGTTTCTATAATTTATTATACATGGAAAGTGATATGCAACCGTAATAAATTATTATAAACCAAGCTTTTCTTGGTCTGTGATGCTTGATATCAAGGGGAAAATAAGAAAGCACAGTTTATTATAAACTTTTCCACGGTTTGACTTTAAGAATAAAAGGTGATTTTAAAGTAGCTTCACATTTACTGCCAAACTCTTTTAAAACAAGTTCTTACATCAACTATCGAGGAAGTTTCTGTCCCAACTTTAAAATATGAGATACAGATACAGAAGTTCATAGAATGGCTTATCAACATTGTTGTTTATATCTCCATTCAGGATGAGTTTTAAAAGTTTTTTCTCCCTGGATTTTTGAAATTTGTCCTCTGTGACTACAGTAGCTGTCTGCAGTTGTAGAAAACTCATTTTAAACCTAGCATATAGTATTACTAGGCAAATATTTATTTATCCCAAAACAATGTATTTTAGGGTAAGGGTCTGAATTATGACCAAGATCTATGGGTTATCAATGTTTGTTTTATTATAAACCAATATGGGAATAATATTATAGTCTCTTTGCTTATTCCCTCATAAAATTATATAATAAAATATCTCTAAGGGGGCATATATTAATGCCTGCTGCAGTTTCCTAACAAGGGGAAATAAAAATTTCCCAGATATTAGCATTTCAGAAACACCTACAAAGGGTTTTTGGAACTGTTGATCATAGCAAATTAATAAAAGTGAACCATCTAAAATCTTTTGAGAGGGGTATACATCAAGATTTCAAATAATAAACTTTTAAAAAGGAAATTAGGTGATAAAATTTATTTTCAAATACTAATTGGCACTTATACTAAAGACAGTATAAATCATTCCAGTAAAAGCAGTTCTTTACCTGATAGCATCCATGAAATCATATGCAGAATTCTGTTTGTGTGTGTGTGTGTGTGTGTGCATTTTTCTTGGAGGAGAGTTTATAATTTTCGTCATGTTTACAAAAACCACTCATGGGACCAAAAAAAGTTAAGAAACAAAGAAGGGCTTTGACAATTGGGAGCTTCAGCAAGATCGCTGAGCTTGCTTAATGAGCTCACCTGCAATCTCTGTGTGTGCTAGGAAGAAGTTTCCCTCCCGTGACAGACACTGCCAGTGACACATTTTCTCTGTCTCTTTAGAATCCCCAAAAGATATTAATAAACTGCACGGGAAGGAAATGTAGTAACTTGCTCCTCCAGAATACCTATTAACCTTCATGCTTCTGATAAGAATTTTTCAGTTAGTTTCTATTCCAAGCCTTCAGGCACATCTTGGATGGTGAACATAGTTCAAGGGTGGAGTTTATTATACTTGACTTCTATTGTTATCAATACGGTGCACTATATGTCCCATCTTCTCTTCACATTAGCATGTATTAAATTGGTTTTCCTGCAGAATGTTGCCATTAGTTTATGATTTTAAGACCAGAACATGAGAAACAAGTGGGGCCTGACGACTCTTCCAGTAGAATATCGCATGAACATGCTCTCTATCTCCTTCATGGAGGACAAAAGGTGGAATCAAAGTGAATGTACAAGGATGATTTTTGGCTTCAGGATACTTTTATTATTGCATATGAGATCATCAGAACAGGGAGGACTAGTCCTCTTCAGAATTCCTTCTAAGGAACACTGCTGGCCAAATATATCTCAAAACATCGCAGTATAATAGAAGAAATAAAAGCAGTAAAAGTGAAATAGCTCATTAATAATATTTGTATCAGTAAGATGATAATAATAGCTAACTTTCATTGATTGTTCACTATTCACCATTTTCTAAATTATTTATCTGCATTAAATCTATTAAAATTGTACTATGAGGAGAGAGAATGTGTATATGTGTGTATGTATGCATATACAGTAATGAAACTGAAGCACAGAAAGATGAAGTAACTTGTCCAATGACACACAGCTAATGAGTCCAAGAATCAAATGCAGGAAGGGTGACCCTAGAGCCATCATTCTTGGCTACCAGATAAGACTGAGCTTCCCTGTCTTCCTTTAAAGCAAGAATTCCTTTATGCCAGGCCATCAGAAAGACAGGAAGACATGGTCTCTGAGAAATCATCTTTATCTGATAAGTGTCTATCTGTTTATGTGACACTTGTACCATGTGTGAAAATATAATAAATTTAATTGATTCAAGAGTTTCTTAGAAGCAGCATCTCAAGCTTTTGGTTAAAATAATAAAACATGGATCAGCACCCTAGAATAAATGGACACATATAAGATCTCTTCCAGTTGCCAGTCAAGGCTTTGTGTCTCAGTTTGCTCATTGAGGGAAACCAGAAACCTTGGGTTCATTATTTTATTCATTCAATGTAGAGCTCCTCGGTTCACCATCTTGGCCCACAACAAAGAAGAGTCTGTATCTCTGAAAGGGTCTGGCAGATGGGATTTATGGAGAAAAAAGTTCAAGGTATATGACTACCTTATATTTTCCCATTGTCAGAGGATGTTTCCCTGGAAAGTCTTATCTGCTAATAAACAAATGATTAAGCCATGGTCAGGGGATTGTGTGTTCTTTCAGAGTACCTCACCCTGCCTTTTCAACTCTACACAAGGGTTGCCCAGAGTGGCATATTACCTACTTCACCCCCTTTCTCACATACAGGGAGTTGCAGAGGGAGAGCAAGGTTTTGCACCTTATCCATTCACGCAACCAAAAATGTAGTAAGCATTCATTATGTGTTGGCCATCTTGGCCAGAATAGAAAATACAGAGATGAAAATGTAAGCCCTGTCTTCCCTATCAGAGGAGCCAGCAAATGTTTAAAATGATGATAATACAGTTAGATGTATGAAAGGAGATTAAATAGAATGCATGGCAGCACAGCACAGAAATGGTATGTGTGTGTGTATTGGGGGAGTGGTTGGAGAATTGGGGGAAATTTTTTTTTTTTTAACCGGGAGGTCCCAGGGATTGAACCCAGGTCCCTCCATATGGGAGACGGGCGCCCAACCATTTGAGCCACATCTGTCCCCCTGGAGGAAATTTAACCAAGGGGAGATTCCAGAGAATGTACCTTATTCCAAAGTAGAAATTAGCCAAGAAAGAGGAGAGGAAAAACTTCATTCCAACTTTTGGGCATGGCATTTACAAATTGTTTGAGAACACCGTGCATTTCAGTATGACTGGAGTCTGGAATGTTTGAGAATAATAATTAGGAATGCAGTCAGGCCTTGAATGATAATTTGGAGTATTAATTTTTGGCCGAAGGTAATAGAGAACCATTAAAAAAGTTTAATTAGAAGATTAACATTTACTGTCTTATCTACTTTGTATCAGGTCCTAGGAAAAGAAAGCGTTAATATTTTGAAAAGTAATGCACAGTCAGTCTAGCAGCTGAACTCATGGTCAGATTCTACAGTAATTCTTCCAGAACTCTTTATTGCTTCATAGTTGGTATACTGAGGTGAAAAGCCAGCTAGGACCTTTGCAACTCAGTAAATAAATGGATAGCTATATGGGAGTTGAAGCTGGACCAGAAGTAAGAGATTTCAAAGACTGTTCTGAGGCAAGAGTGTGGGAACAGCAAACTAACACACTCTAAAGTTTTTAAAAAAGATTTATTATTTATTTATTCCTGTCCTCCCTCCCCCATTGTTTTTGCACTCGCTGTCTGCTCTCTGTATCCATTCGCTGTGTGTTCTTCTGTGTCTGCTTGTCTTCTCTTTAGGCAGCACTGGGAACCCATCCTGGGACCTTCCGGAGTGGAAGAGAGGCGCTCAATCTCTTGTGCCACCTCAGCTCCCTGATCTGCTGTGTCTCTTATTGTCTCTCCTCTGTGTCTCCTTTTTTTGCATCATCTTGCTGTGCCAGCTTTCCTGCACGGGCCAGCACTCTGCACAGGTCAGCTTGCCTTCACCAGGAGGCCCCGGGAATCGAACACTGGACTTCCTATATATAGACAGGAGCCCAATTGCTTGAGCCACATCTGCTTCCCATACAGTCTAAATTTTTAAGAAAATGTGGCCATGCTTTAATCTTATAATAAATCTCATGTTATCACAAGTATTATGAACAAATGACCTTCTATTTGCTCTTCACTTGAATAACTCTTTTGCAAACTTTCTAGATATTTTATGTGATTATCACAGACACAAGCAAATAAATGCTGGTTTAATGTATATACACATTGACATAGAGGATTTGGTTCTGCTATGTATTGACAAAACTATCTTACAGGATTCTGGAAATAAACAGCCTGTCTCACAAGGTTTAGCAGTGGTTTATTAAAAAAATGGATGAATAGTAAGAAAACTTTTTGTTGTATCCATCTTCCCCATCTCTCCCTCTCCCTCCTCTTCTCCCTCCTCTTCTCCCTCTCCCTCCCCCTCTTCCTCCCTTTCTCTCTCTCTCACACAGACACCAGATACACAGCCCTACTAGAAAAACAGCAGTTCCCTTCCCAGAACCCTTGTTTCCTTGCCTGTGGGCAGTAGCATGGTGTTGAACAAACAACACAGGAATGAGTCTGGAGTTCTGGGGTTTTCCTCAACTCTGCCTTGGGCAACTTCCTTTTGGAATGCTGAATTTCCTCTGACTGGGTGATATCTGTGATTCCTTCTAGATTTCATAGTCTACGTAAATGGGAAGTAATGATGTACCATCTTACACGACAGGAATTTTTTTCCAGATCCATTGATATTTCATAAACATAGGAATTTCTCTTAAATAAAACAAAAGCCTAATTAAAAAGTTAATCATTAGCAATGGTTGCTGAAGGCATAATGGGAATGAAATAATTTTCTGTGGGTCCATTTGGGTTTTCTAAATAAACTGCTTCTTTAATAATTAGTTGGTACCCATGCCAGAGCCAGCTGTTCATATTTTGAATATCACATTCACAACCATGCAATCACAGAGTCACCAAATCAGTCTCCACTATTGGTGAGAATCCCCTGTGGAGTTTTAAAAATGTAATTTCCTAGTCCCAAACTCTCTGGGGACTGGGCCCAGTAGTAGGCGATTTTAGAAAGTTCCCAAATTAATTATCAAGCATATCAAATACTGGGAAGCATTTCTAGTATTACAGTTGAATCTCTTGTTGATAACACTTCTTAATATAAGACCAAAAAAGGATTTGATTTTATGGCATTGGTTAGAGTTTTTCTTTGTCTATCATTCATTAAAAGGATCCCCCAAAGAGGAGATGTAATTCTCAAGAGAGTATAATTACTTTTGAATTTTAGCAATTGCAGAATGTGCAGATTAACACTTTCTTTACTCTGCTGGGACTCCTCTTCCTTGATTTTTGGTTCTGGCAGTAATCTGCTCTGATATATGTTTAACCAGGAAAAAAGCTTTTGATTCCTATTACTGCCTTTTCTCTTTATTCTCTTGCAACTTGTACATGTTTATTATTTGTGCTCAGATTTTATTTGAAAAATTGTGGAGAATCCCGCTGAACGCAGAGATCCACTGGATCCACAGTTTCTGAAGTGCTATTTATCAGCAGCATCTTCCCCTACTGATCACGCAGAATATCTTGGGAAGTGCAGTTGTTTCCAAACCTGCATGTTAACAAAATCTCCTGGGGAATCTTCCAAAGCCAAGCCCCCTGGATTTAATGCTTCAGAATTTCTGGGGCTGGCAATCTGCTATCTCTGCTTTAAAATCACTCCCCAGGTAATTTTGCTGCTCAGTCAGATTGGGAACACACTGGCCTGGAGTACCTG